>OX451408.1:17588906-17633815 GCA_949629135.1 Eremobia ochroleuca
CGCGGCCTGAGGATACACAGACAATGTCGCGATTGCCGAACACACTAAGCGTAGCCTGCACTGTGGCATTGCCACGGAGTATTGTTCGTTAAAATGACACAAATGTGAACGCAGCTTCATCATTTCTTTTTTCAATATATGAAATCTACGCTTTTACCACTCATTTAGATACAGACTTCATCCTAGGAGAAACTTGCCTACAGACTGATTACCGTCAGTAACGTTTGCTATGTTATGTACAGACAAAAGCAGAACCCGAGCGTGGTGCGAGTGCCACGCAAGTCGGACCTGGTGTTCCTGGAGCCGTCACCGTCCTACTGCGAGCGCGACGACGCCGTCGGCTCGTTCGGCACGCATGGGCGGACCTGCAACAGGACTTCCAGAGGTAAAGTCCCCAGACGGTACCATCGGCAGCACTCACTTCCACAGAACTATACAAGGTGTAACTTAAATAACGCACAACCTCTTAAGGGGTCATTGTACTCATCATTATGAACAACTTTTACTATGGGACCAAACCTGAAATCGCGAAAAAAAATCAGCTGTTCCCTACATTTATGTTCGCATAACTCGTCAAAATGTAGGGAACAGCTGACCCCTTAAGAGGTTGTGCGTTATTTAAGTTACACCTTGTATATAATAGAACGCTAGTCTTCGTCCATTCGTACGGGAACCGAGCGTGTAACATTTTTCGTAGGGCCGTAATTTAGTGATGGGATCGCAAGCCGCGCGAAATCGATCGCCGGCGGCGCGGCGTCGCGCGCGCCGGTCGTCAGTTCAGCTTCTAGTATTTAACTCATCGAATGCCGTAATTAGAGACACAATAGAAAGACAATTGCTTATGTCGAACTGTGTAACATAAGACATTCAAAAGGTTAAAGAGGGAGTCCGCGCGGCTTTTTGTAGGAAACCATTTTTGCAACTATTTTTAAGGATCTTTCGGAAACCTGAAAAAAGTGCATTTAAGAAGTAACCATTAGCTGTTCGTTTATAATATTTGCTTTTCACTACCTACATTACGTAGTTACGTTTTAATTTAAAAATATAATTATCATTTCCTCAGCTTTCAAAATCGATTATAACTGAGTACGAAATCGGCATCGAAAATTGCAGTGTACAACACTAATAACTACTTTTGACAGAGGAAATGAGAAATTGACCTTGAAAGGTTAGATCGCTTATGTTTACATTGCTGGTTTTCAATGCACGACAAGTCTGGCGCGTTAAATTAAAGCCGCAATGAAAAAATATTTGGATACACTACTGTTTGGATGAAAATAACAAAATAAATTGTTTTATAAATAACAACAGATTATTTTAAGACAAATAGTACTTACGGATGATAAGAAATAACTCGATTACCAGCTCCAACTTCATGGGTGGAATTAGAACAATTAAGTATCGCACAACTAGGCATTTTGTTTTTATCACCTGACGTCACACGCGGAAAGCGGTCGGAGGCAGACTGAAGTTCGCCGCGAGCAATGGTGTCGCACGGCACCATTTCTCCACGCGAGATACCTACACTTATGCAATCTATTATAATCTATATCTGTGCCAACTTCACTCCATAACTTTATCAATTCAATACCTACACCTAATGGTTGCGCTAGTTGGCATACCATCACTGTCGGTGGTGAAAAGACATTTCCGCGAATGGACTTTAGAGCAAAGGGACTCTTGCGCGTTTTCTTCATAACATCACGCCTATATTCTTTCAAAGGGTTGGGGAGGGGTGTATACTATCGCCGTGCCCTCATCTCAGGAGTAGGCAGTGACCTGGCGCTGCCGGCCGTGGTCGAGTCGATGGTCGGCAGCGAAGAGGCCTGGGACGCGGTGGTTTCCTTCTGCGAAACAGTCGTCTCGCAGAAGAAAGCTGCGGAAAGGAAGAGATTTCGTCCCCTCACCTGGCCCGCAGCAGACGCACCGGACATCGACAGAGGGTGGAAAACGCCCTCTTCCAGCGCCCCTAAATGGGTCCAGGGGCGACGGACTCGGGAACGTCCGTCCACACATCAGAACCCGAGGTGGCGGCCCGAAGTGTTCCACGCGCGCCTCTTAGACGTCGCGAGGGGAGTCAAACAGCTGTGAGTGAGGACTCACAGCTGGATATCTCAAGAATTACTAATACTATCAACTTGAAATTTGGAATGATTTTAGATGACGTTTGCCCTACTATTTTGTAAATAAGAAAGAAATAAAAATATATTTATTTTTTACAACAGGGACTGAAAGAGGGGTTTTAGAAATTTGAAGTGGGGCTACTAGGGCATGTGGGGTATCATATGAAAGAGTGCTGTTTGCACATTCTCAAACATTTTCTCTTTTTTTAGGCTGCATAGTTTTCTACTTTTGATAAATAAAATAAAATAAATAAATAATAAATGTTTTATTCTGTATTAAAATATTTTTATTATGTACACCATATAAATTACAGACAATTTAAACTAGGTACTCAATTAAAAAAGAAAAAACTAACTAACTAACTATATAAATAAATATAAAAAAACAAAAGGATTTAGGCGTCGAAGTACTCGTCCGCATCGCTGTCATCCGGAAACGTGCCCAGAAGACTGGCAGCATTGCCACGTTGAATGGCAATGCTCATTATTTGGCCAAAGAATTACCCAGCCCTCTGGTCACGTGAAGTGTCTATCAGGCGGCGAGAAATTTCATTAAAAAAAACAACACTTCCTTGGCAGTCGGGTAAAAAGAGACGCGCACTCGGCCCCCATGACCTGAGCGTTTTGACCCCAAACGGCTCAAAGCTGTAGTTACCCATAAGGTTACAGTATTGGCGCCGCTTGAGGATCTCAGCAGCCGCAGCAGCGGCGCCAGCACAGCCCGCCGTGCTAAGAACATGAGATGGCGCAAGGGTATCGACACAAGTTGCGTCCCACACCAGAGACCTACCCACCTTCCAAGGCAACAACATCATGCCGTCTGGTCTCTTCCAATCGTCACGTACCCAGCCGTTTGGTTCTAATACCGCTGGTACAAGGGCTCGGCCGTGCTATGCGACATATGCGATATATGATCGTGATGCGTGATATGAGCATGACAGGCCATGGTGTCCGAGATGGTCGAAAGCTTCACCGCAGTGACACCGATGCGGAGCAACACAAGGTGCGCCCAAGCGGAGACACGTAGCGAGCCGTAACGATGAGTCATCCATCATAGTGCCTATGGTGGATGACGGGAGCGCCTGAAGCCACAAGCCTCACTCCCACTCTTCCACAGCCAGTAGATGGGCACGCTCAACAATATGACGTGACGTGTTTAAAAGGTTATTCCGTGTAATACTGCAGAGCGGCACGTCCCACCGTTTCTGGGATGACGGGTTGTCGGGCAAAACCGTATTGAGACAAGCCATTTTCCAAGCGTTCAACGCATCGTTCAAACACGGTACTTCAAAATCGACGAGTGAGGAAGATAAAATGTTCCTGGTTAATTTATCGGTACTGTGGACCGAGGAGAGGAAGACTGGTAAACTTATACTTGAAATTTTGCGGACGCCGAGACCACCCAGACGAATGGGCAGTGTGGCTGGCTGCACGCTCGGTCGTCTAGGGCGACATTTAGGATGGAAGATAGTGAGCTTAAAATTGATAAAATTATTACATAAAGTCTTGGAAATTATTTACAAAAGTAAGTATAATAATGTTAGATGCCTTACTAGGATGATCCTGTACCACAAGCGGCATGAGCATACTTTATGGTAATTGTAGAACAATAAAATTCTTAACAATATTTAACATTAGAAGTCTTGAAATGACGACAAAATTTTATTAATTCACTATGTTATACCTAGTTTACTTAATAACAAAAAGTCTTATTTACTTAATTATTTAGTCAGCGCAAAATAGTTTCTTGCACATTAAAACTTAGCTAAACACATGATATGATTTTGCGTCAGCTGAAATTGGTAAGCGTGTTAAAGTCAATGTTGCACAAAATTAAATCACGTTCGAGGCAGTGTTTTTGTTAGATTTTTGATGCGGGCGGTCAATGTGCTTAAACAGCAACAAAGTCGAGGGTTTGTAGGCCAGTGCAGTGTTTTGTTGAGTCAGCAGCAGGCATTAAACACGGAAGTCTGGCCTTAAGTATGACGCTCTAGGCGCCCTCGTAGTCGACACAGTTGATGTACCTGTTTTCCGCTATTTTCCTAGCAGGGCACGAGGCATCTCCCATATTGTGGCTTTTTAAAACGTGAGCAAGTTGCGCATTTTGGTAGGTCAGCGTTCTTCGCGGACTCTGACATCGAGTCCTTCTTCACCACAGTGAAAAATGTAAAAAAAATACCGCTCCCCCTTATCTCCGAAGTTTGCATAGAGAAAAATCTGAAATTATTCTATGTGATAGAAGTTTATTTAAAGATTACAGGAAAATGAAAAGATGTCTGTATACAGCGCACTATTTAAGAAAGAAAAAAGAAATAATATGTGCGGAGCTCTCGGTACGTGAGTCCGACTCGCTCTTGACCCGTTTTTTTTTTTTTTAGTTTCTTTTTATTTATTTTCGACATGAGTGTCATTTGCATGGTTTTGAAAGTCGCTGATAACAAAACTGGGATCAAAATTAAAATTCAAGATAGTGCCAACGAAAATGTGTAAAATTTACATCATGACTGTCATTTTCATTGTTTTGAAGGGCACTGACAAATAAAATCAAATCAAATCAAAAGTTATTTATTCAAACTAGGCTGAGAATCAGCACTTTTCGAACGTCAAAATTACAAAAGACAGTCCCCCAAAACGCCCGCCCTTCACGACTTCTTGACGACGATAATGGGGTCAATATCGAAATTCAAGATGGCGCCACCAACTTAAACATATTTTTCGTCGTGTGTGTCGTGTTCATGGTTTTGGAACCTATTCTTTAATATCTTGAGGTGTAGATGTGAGCTTTACTAATGAAAGCTTTATCTAGATGTCATCGTCTTCCGACATAATTGCATTAAGTTAGTTTCTAATTTAATTTTTCAACTAAAAGTACATTTACCTATTCAAAGTGCTTGCTTGTTGCGTGATTACTCAAGTGTTTTATAAAATACCTGTACTTAAATAATTAAGCATTGCGCAATTGTTTGTTATCCTGAACAAATAAAATAAAATAAATAAAATAAAGTGTACTACTGTTATTGATACGAGTTGTAACGGAAAGTTAAGCGAAGGCCATAAACCGTGTGGCATTTTTGTTTGTTTCTGTTGGTATATTGGCCATGTTCGTTGTCCAGGCGAGGACGGCTGCGCGTCGCTGTGCTGCGGGCGGGGCCACAGCACGGAGCGGCGCGCGCTGGAGAGGCAGTGCCGCTGTCGCTTCCACTGGTGCTGCCGCGTGTCCTGCGACACCTGCGTCGTGCGCACCGAGACGCACGTCTGCAACTGACCGCACATGGAGCCGGTGATGAGGTCTTCTGTAATGAATGTCTGTCCAGGTGGTTACGCGATTATCATATTATAAATACCCTCATCATGACATAGACAGGTAGCTGCACAAGTGGTTATCATTCTTGAACCGTATATTGGCGGTGTAATCGCTAAGCTGTCAGGACTAAAATAATATACTCGCAAGATCAGAAATATGCACGTGCATATCTTGCTGTATTTTACGACGTACTATTTCTGAATGGACTTGAAAATAGTATTAATAATAAATTAATTAATTTATAGAACAGTGACGAGATTGTGAATATTTGTGATAACAGCATAGTAATAATATTGTTTAATCATCCAAGTGTGAATAAAGTATGTCGTCTGAGACGGAGAAATTGTTTCAGTTTCTAACATGTTTGGAAAGTGTATTTTGTCGTAACTTGCCTTTGTATTTCTTAATGTTAATAAAAATAAACTATTATATGCATCAGATCATTAAATGTTTCAAGTAACTTGTTATTTACAACCACCGTTACATTACCACATTCCTATCACATAACTACTAGACAGTAGTTATGTGATAGGAATGTGGTAATGTATCGGTGAAAAAAACTGAAAAAAAATGTGTACTCAACAAAAAGGAGGTGGGTAAAGATCGGCCATTTTCCGCCCATCGGCAAATTCATATTACATATTTTTTTTTAAGCTTATACTCTGTCGAACTGAAAATGTTAAGTTTTTCCGAAAAATTATTTGATTAAATAGAGACAACAGGAAAAATGAACTATACTAAAGTATTTATGACAAAATAGCAGCGGCCCGCGGTTTCACCCGCATAAGTTACGATCCCGTCGGAATATCGGGACAAAAAGAATTGTATGTGTCAATCCTGTGTGCCAAGTTTCATCAAAATTGGTTCAGCCGTTTGAGCGTGAAGAAGTAACAAACATACACATAAACACACACTCACAAACTTTCGCCTTTATAATATTAGTGTGATGCCTTAAATAATAATTATACTTCTCCTTTGCTTTCACTGGCTGAATCGTCACTGGATCATTCAGTAACAGCGTCTTGAAGTGTATCTGCATACCCAGGACTTGGTGTTTTAGTTTGAGTTTGATTATGGCGCCAGTATCCCAAGTACCAAAGTACAGATGCAACATGGGCACAGCAGCCAACAACACTGGCACCAACTTTGCTCTGACTATTGTCAGTGCGAAGTTGGTGCGAAACATTGAATGTTTGAGCTACGACCTTTACCTGTTTTTATCCATAAGTTATATACTTTAGAACTTGTGTGTCGAGATCTCAACTGAAGTCGAATAACTGAGGAATCTTCTCGATGTACATAAAGAGAATATATTCCCATTTGGTTTAGGTATTCCTGAGTGTACTCGTATGATCTGCTTTGCTTAAGCTGATATATTCCAATAGTTAAAGATCGTAGTTCATCCCATATAAATGTTGGAAAATCTAGAAGATCAGAGTCACTTAATAGAGTCCATACCCCTCTATTTTTTGCCCAGCTATTTTCTTCAACTGTTTGTTGTAAGTAATTGGGCATCTTCACTAAATCTGGCATTCGTCGGGCAATTATATTGTCGTCCTCAAAAGGAGGGGTTTCGATAAGGCCCTTTACCGGCCCCCCTAATTTTTTTATTATTTCAATATTGTGTTAATAGGACTACACTTAAAATTTACAAATATATATAGCATCAGCCAATATTAGCTATATTTATGTGTTTAAGGTAAATGTTTGATTACCAGTTGATGAGAACAAAATGACAAAATATCTTAATTAATATTATAATTATCGGTTTTATTTTGAGAAATCAAACTTAAACAAGGTGCAAAAAACATTAATATATTACGTAGAGTCCTCCGCTTCTTGATCTGACCATTCAACTGCAGCATCTTCAATACAATCTTCGTAGTGAGAAGAATACTTTATTTGTCGAAGCTCCAATTGCCTGTAATAGCTAAGGAACCACAATACTGAAGCTACGTGAGCACAACATCCAACAACAC
Source organism: Eremobia ochroleuca (assembly GCA_949629135.1). NCBI lineage: Eukaryota > Metazoa > Arthropoda > Insecta > Lepidoptera > Noctuidae > Eremobia > Eremobia ochroleuca. The sequence continues at coordinate 17,596,313 of OX451408.1, forward strand.
GTGCTCCAACCTTGCACTGGCAATACCAAGATGAAACTCCAGTAGGATGATATTGTATCCATAGGTTGTAGATTTTTAAATATAGTAAAATCAGTCAATCAGTACATTATAAACTATTATCCTAAATACAATTTATTTATTTTATACCATGAGCGCAGTGTAGTAACACGACAATTTTTATATATGTAATAGCTTACGTATTTGTGCACCACATATATGAAAACCGCTTTGTTACTTGGTTGCGCTCTATATACAATAACTAAATAAAGGTTGCAAAAACTACAGAAATGACGCATTTTTGTAAAACAAGCCAAGTTAAGCGGTTTCTTTCATAAATGTCCTATCAAGTTACACAAAAAATATATGTATTTTTAAAAGCCTTATATTATGCACATTATAAAAAAAAATGGTCTAGATTATAAAATTTAAAAAATAGATTCACGGGGGCCAATAAAGGGCCTTATCGAAACCCCTCCTTTAAATCCTTGCTGAAGGGAAAGCATACGCACACGTGAAGCATGAATTTGAATGACTCGCGGACAAGCAATTTTTTTTTTCTATACCATTGATGCACATGCACTCGATGCACCAAAGCAAATGAATGCTAGTTTAGAAGCTTATTCATTTTAGTATTTGAGAAACTAAAAAATATAGTGGTGCATGAAGTGCTTAACAGAGTTTTTAAAAATAAAAGTTAGAAAAAACACTTAAAATTACAAAAATTCGACAAATCTGCCAAGTTTGATGACCTTTTTATAAGACCTGTTATTTTTTTCTTCTTACTATTTTAGAATAAATGAAAAGATCAATTCCTGAATTTCACATAAATATGATAATATGACTTTAATAAGAACTTTGAATTTTCATTACTTTCATGGGCGAAAAATGCCCGATCTTTACCCACCTCCTTTCAAACAGCTGTGTGAATATAGTACGGTTAACTGCACGTCAGTGGTAACACTTGAGTGACGAAAACAGTCCCACTTATACGATATAAAAGCGTAGTCGACGTGAAACTGTTACCATAGACGTGCGGTTGATTGTACCTGCAGAACTAATTATTTTGGTAAGAAAACAAAATCTTTGATCCCAAAACCGCTGCAGCGTGTACACTTGTAAAGGATTGACTGTATGAACTTACCGGATAGTTACTAACTCCAGTCGCTTTACTACAGCATTGTAAATATATTAATATCAAGTGAATGTACATTGAACACCTATGTACATTTAATAGAATAAATCACGATAATTTCCCAAAAAATGTCACAGTTGTGTTCGCAGCCTTACAGTTTTTATATTTGTGAAATTCTATTAACTGTCGTAATGTATGGCTGTCAGCGCGAGGGTTGATGTGCATTTGTTGTAAGTACCGACGGCTTTAATACGTGTTAGCTGTAAGTATTGTTTGTGTAGACGTAAGAGAGAACATTCCGATAGACGTAACTTAACTTATTCACGCACCGGCGACTCGGCGAATAAACGTTTTACCACCAAACATGGCTTATTATTGTATCACTGAGTACCTACATAACCGACCTAACCTCTATACCAGAACACCTTTCATAGTACACACGACGTTACCCACGAGAATCTGTATGTCTAACGTTAAGGAAGATAACCTAGTGGTTTTAATGTTCCTCCAACAATAAAGTACTCATGGAACGAAGACGATTAATAGTTCTGCGCCTAGATATCAGCTTTTTTTTTTGGATGGGAAATTATCAAATAACTTCTCCTGCTCTGGGCGGAGTGTGTTCCTTCAGTTGCCTGTGCCAGGGGCTACGGTAACTCTTTCGAACAACCCGCGACCCTGGCAGGCATCGGCCCTAGCGGACCCCGTCAGTTAGTGCTGACATTTCTTTGACGCGCGCGTGGAACACAACGCGCCGTCGACCCGGGTCTGGTCGTTACCGGATGGCGAACTGACCTAGATATCAGCCTAAGTTACTATTTTATTTGCTAGAAAAAGCTATTGTTATTAAACACATGATTATCGTATGCTCTCATTGGAGGTTTCGTTGGTCTAGTCAAGTGGTCGAATGCGTGACTGACTGTGGTGCGTGGGGTCCTGAGTTCGACCCCAGGGTCAATCAACTGAGCCTATCGCAGTCCACTGCTGGACATAGGCCTCTCTCATGCTGCACCACAACACCCTGTCCTCCGCCTTCCGCATCCAGCCTGCCCCAGCCACCTTTTTGAGCTCGTCTGTCCATCTGGTTACATATTATAAAAAATAAAAAAATCGTTGAATTGAGGCAAGGTTACGGCGTAGTCCCAAGTACCGAGCTCGCTACGCTCGCTGTTGTATCCTAAGTTCTCATTGCCTTTTTACAAAGAGGAGACTTGTCAGGACTTGGGGCACCCGGACTCGGACAGATAAGGTTCATCCCGTCATCTCCTTCGTCTTGGGTTCCTTTACACACTGCAGACGGTAATAGGGGCCCCACGAGCGGGGCTCCGTCGAATATACCTTATTAGTATAAACTTAGGCCCGCCACGATAGCTTTCCCGCCCTTAACACTCCGACTATGCCACTAATCCCGCGATGTTCTTCTCGACCTTAGAAATAAATTCAGCGTGCAGTATTTATCACCCCTTTAGAAATCAATCCAGCGCGCAGTATTAATAAACTGTAGGCGAACCGTCCATTAGGTATTTCATAGAATAGAATAGAATAGAATACTCTTTACATAGTTGGAATATCCAATATCTTAAAAAATCATTAGATTAATCCTTCATTAGTGCGATTAATTTTAGTTTAATCAAAATGAAGTAAGTAAAACAGTACTTGTGTCGACCAATGTGCGTTATGAACATTTGTGAATCAACCGCAGTTATCTCGAAAATAGAATACGTTTAGATATTATAATAATAATGTAACCTATAGGTACGCAGCTAAAGTTGCGAAGTATGCTCGTTAAAGTTGCGAAGTATGCTCGTTACAAGTTGTTGACGCGTTGTCAGCCGCATTGTGGCGCCCGCGGAGTCGGGACACTGTCGCGCCGCGCGAAGTTGTACGGAGTTGTGTAGTGTCGAACGTCGAGTAGGGCAGTGTCAGTGTATTGTTGAAACTTATAATTTAGACATTCTCATTACGAAGTTACGAGTATTGCGGATATACTTACGTGAACATTCTATGAGCTTAGTTAATATTTACATCCTTACTTCCATACTCCATCCAAAGATTTTATTTAAATACAAAAGTGTCCAATAACATTCTGATTTTGAATGCATGTAGCTCTCGTTTACATGGATCGACCACAAATTACTGTTAACTAATGTCTGTTGAGTATAATATTAAAACCTTGTTAGAGTAAAGGCCATCGTGCATCGCAACAATGAGCCTCTTAGTAAGCTCTCTCAGTTTTGTGAATAAATTATAATCGCACGTGCAGACAGGTAAATCACTGAAAATGCGTGTTTCGTACAAAAGCTGTGCAAACACTTTGTTTCAGCTGAATTCAGCAACTCTCGTCGTGGATATAAATTAGCGTGGCACATCGCAAACTCTGCGGGTGGGCGATGTGTCGTGAGCTTGCCACGAGCGTTCTACGTGCGTACCGTGTGCGTGCCGAGTGTGCGGAGCCGCCAGATAACGCACATAACTCATGTCGAGCGCCTCATGCAAATTACTCATATCCTAACATTACACTGCACTGGAAACACAGAAGGATGCCTACCTCCACTCAAAATGAATCAGAATTTTTCAGAAGAAAGTTTGATAGTCGATGGATTTTCGTGGAAGACAGTTTGAGGACGCGATCGCCTTAAAAGGCAGTTGTTCTGGAAATAAAATAGATTTTGTAGTTACAATCTATGACTTGGTTACACACATATGATAGAACCTATACGGTTAACACCTAACTGCATACGTAGGTCATACGTACCTACTAATAAGAACAGCCGTGTGATTCTGTAACCATCTCACCGTGAAAACTTGGGTGAAGTGAGCGTGGAGTGAGCTGTCATTAGGGATTAAAACTATTGACACTGCTCACTTCACTTATTATTTCACGGTGAGATTTTTACAGAATCGACCGGCAGGGTTTTAGGAGACAAAGACTAGACTGCTTCGGTGCAGCAGTCGCAAGCGCTACTGCTGGAAATAAAGAAAGAAAGTATTTATTAATAAGACTCGCACAGGAAGATCACAAACTATATATAACGATCATAGAAACAAAAGCTAAGTACGAAGTGCGAAGTGAACGCCTCATCTGTTCATCACCGTTTCTGCGCTGTGCAAAGAGTTAGTGAGTTTCCCATCAGGAATTTTATTTCTCAGTGTCCCGTAAATATGGGCAATGGGCATGTGATGCGGAGGAATGAGGAAATTGTCGTAAGGAAAGTTTTGGGCCTTACGGCTACTGCACTGTCACTGTCAACTTGTGTGAGCTGACCATCGCACTTTGAGAAGAGTAAACCTTCTGCACCATCTAGATACTGTGGCTGCTCTGGTCAACGGTCCACCACAATTCTGACGCACCACACGATTTATTAGCTAGCTTCCGGAATACTAAACAGATCCAATGACCCATTAGCACCACAAGCGCCAAACTCAAACATTATACCACCCCTGGCACACTCATCATTTAATGTTGTATATCCTGACCTACTTGAACGTTTCATGAAAAAACCCGTTCAATGTAAAAATGTGACAATTTAATTATAATTTTCGAGTCCATAGAATTCTCACTTTTTAATTTTATTTTTGTCTTCATCGTCTATGTAATAAATAAAACTAAAAGAAAAAACGAGGCAAATGGAGTAATTACTATATAAGGATCGTAGCAGGTGATGTTCTGTACTTTCTCCCTACCCCTATGGGAAGAAGATGTAGGTACTAGCTGACCCGGCCAACTTCGTACTGCCTAACAGTCAATCAATTTCGTGTTTCCTTTAGCTGAACTTAATTTACGATATTATGTAAATGAATACAAAAAATTATTATGTTCTATAGTTTATTAGGATAATATGTATACAACATGTAACGTTAAATGCGCAAAACCTCAGACACCCCAACTGATTTTTATTTCAATTGACATATTTCAGAGAGAAAATAAGTCATTAAAAAAATTGTAAAGGTTTTATGTGCTGTTTTAGTTTTACTGGCCATTCTGAGGGTTTCTTGCGTCTGCGACGACGCTTTATCGAGGGAGGAGTCGTCACTGGGCCGCTGCGCCGCACTGACATTGGATTGCTTGACCTATTAATAAATAGACACGGCAACGTTTTTAATGAAGATTTTTTGTAAAATTTGACCTATGTGAAAAAGTGTTTCAATGAATTCTGCTCGTTATTCTGATCAAACTATTTTCAGGTTTTGCGCATTTAACGTTACACGTTGTATATAAAAAAAAAAAAAACAATAAAAGTACTTCAATGGCGTCTCAGCAAGACATAATGCTTATGTATTATGCTGCATGGGTTGCACTCGGGTTAATTCTCTTCATTGAAGCACCTTGTGATATATGACATTTTTCGTTTTGTTATCAGGCGCAAGAACAAATAAAGCGGATGGTTTGCCGACACGTTAACATGCCACGTACAATTGTACTTCCAATGCGTGTTAGTGCGCCATTGTGCATTCGTCCCAGATGATGATTTTAGATGCTACTAAAACTTTGGCCATTGCAGTGTTTCGCAATGCTACATGTCGGTTGTTCAGTAGTTTGAAGGTTTAACGGCAATTTTAACACTGAATTCTGCTTCAGCGATTGTCGTGTCCCAATGAGTATCGTTTTCAAGCAAATTGAGCTCTTGAAATGATGTCCAAAACCGCATCACCTTGCTTTCGACGTTGAAATTTCTTCGATGAAGCGTTTCAAGTGTAATAACGCGGCATCACCGAGTAAAGCAACGTTCGTGCAAACGGATTGCTTTGGCAAATCGCAAAGAAACTGGTCAATGTTGTCGCTGGAGGTGTTTCAGCACGTTGAGCAACATTCGAAGCGGTGAAATATACTAGTTGACCGTTCTCTAGATGCACCACCAAATGTACAACACTGGGATAACGTTTGTGAATAGGGAATGAGAATATACGCCACAGGGAAATGCCCATTTGATAAAGAGGTTTTGGCCAGGTGACGCCCACGAAAGAAACAAATTATAGGCGTTATAGTTCACAACATAGGTAGATAAAGAAACAAACACTATTTTTTACATAGAACTCGGTTGAGCTTTTATAAATCATATATAAAAATTCAAGGTTAAAAAAGACATAGGTTTTTGATTTTTTATTCGTTCTCATTTAAATAAATGATAAGCACGTCATCTAGGAATTAGGCTGGGGATTTATATTTGATTGAAACCTTGCCCAGCCCAAGAACCACACAATTGTCATCACGTGGGCACAACACTCTACAGTCCTCCAACCAGATATACAATTGCAAGAATATTGTCGTATTGCTTCTAATCCTGTTTCGTCATTTGTAACAATTATACAAGTTGTCGTCGGAATATCAAATAGAAAAACTTAGTAGAAAAGAAAATCACAAGTCGCAAGGAAACAGCACCAAACAAAATGTGAAATGTCAACGTCAATCTGTTGTCAATTACGATTATTATTGACGTAGGGATGACGTTATAAGATCGATTGATCGAAAAATATATATTAAAAAAATTTGGAAACACGGAATCGGTTAAATGGATCGTATCTATTTATAAGCCCGAATATGGATAAGCATTTTTTTGCCTCTAAAGAAAATAACAAAAGCGAAACTATACGTAATAAAAGATGATTTTCCAAAAATCGATTTTTGGTACGTAACCCGTTTTAGTGTCTCGATTTTTTTCCGTAAAAGTTGTCATCCCTACTTTGACAGGACCAACGACCGGAAGTGTTAAATAAGGCAATAAACGATTGAGTTTCTTGATTAACCCTTAAACAAACGCGAGCCGGTATGCATTTTTTTTTTAAGGTTGCATTGTATTTTAGGTAATTGAGGGTCACTGATTTCATATTTTAAAACAAAATTAAAAAAAGAATAGGGGATGGGGTAGTTTTTCTGGTGGTAAATAATTTACCATTATCCGTTCATGACTACAAAATTTTTGATGTTGGTGGTAAAATTGTTACCATTGTCCGTTACGGTTTAATTTTCGTTTCTTGACTAGTGACTTCCTCTTGGTTCTACTTATAATATTTATTTTATATTTTGGAAATGAAGCATTTTATTTTTTTAATAATTTTTTATTAGTATTGCATATTACTTTTTATATATGTTTTCATCTAAATTTATTTCTTTGACATATTAAATATCTGAAATAAAAAAGTATTAATTGACACGTCACGTAAGAACTTTATATGAACTTCTCAAAATATTTATTTAGCTTTTTGCAGTCCAAAAAAAATATACAAAAAGACAACCGATTTTTATATAGATAATCTGATATTTTTCAAAGTGGGATCGGACAAGGGTAAGATATTTACCACATATTTGAAACATCTAAATTATATGAATAAGTCAATTGCAAATGCTGCTAACACGTGATATTAGTCAAAATATGTTATAGTTTTGGAATTTGCGTCGAAAAAGCACTTACCAGATTTTTTCTTGAACAAACTTTTAAAATTTCTGAAAACACCCGCCAAAAACTCGACTTTTTTCACAACAAAACCGTTGAGTCAACTTTGACATTACCTTACAGTGACAAATGACGTTGACAGGTTGTCAAATGAAATAAAATAGATAAAAAAATTATTATAGATTATAAATATGTGATATTTATACCTTTAATGTTACCGTATTAAAAGTTAGAGTGCATTATTTAAAAAAACACGATGTGGTAATATATATACCTTTATTTGAATAAGGGTTAAATCAGCTTTTAATTGCGGAGATTTCATTACAAATATGTAATAGCAATATTTTAGTTACTAAATGGGCATTTTTTTTTTGCATTTATCACATTGATGGGCAAAACATGGCCAAGAATGGGCGTTTCCCTTTCCTCATTGCAGTATTTGCAGTTCACATATCGACCAAGTTCATAGCGCGTAATTTCATCGTTGGTATTGGAGGTTTGGATGCCAAAAACCGTCATATCGCTGCCTTTCGTGACATACATATTTGCAGATATAAGTATTTGATCGACTTCACCGAATAGCATTACTCAACGTTGCAATGTGTCTTGAATTTTTTGAAAAGAAGTGGCGAACATGGAACAATCCAACTGTTGTCGACCACGAAATCGTTTCCTTACACTTTCGTTGTGATAGTTCGACCGTTGATATCGGGTGATCGATGCCGATACAGTGGATACACATCGTTGCCGGTGATGGTCTCAGCTGTCAATTTTCGTGGATAACGTTTGGAACACTTACCGTCGACCATGCACGGTGATTGGCGGTTGATGATGCCACACGGTCCATGAATCATATTCGTAATAATTACAAGATCATGTAGGTCCGGACCGGTTTCGGGATCAGGAATCTCGGCACACATCGCTCATCCAATGGAACAACGACGTAATTACGTTTTAGCTATTTTTCAGGAGAACGTTTTAAAAGTTTGAAAATAAATAAACGCTACGTTTTAAATTGTTAGGTTTGTATGATATATCATATTTTCAATTTCAAATTTTTAATCCAATGATTATGCTTTAATGTTTAATATTTTTATGTATGTTACTTTACTATCAATAATAATTCGTAATAATTTCATGAGAAAACTCAAGAACTGTTAAAAAAACATTTTCGTAATTACGTCGTTGTTCCATTGGATGAGCGATATGATATCATCTATTTGGTCTGGTCGAATTCTTTCAACTTACCAAATAAGAATATGTGCATGCGGCAAGCCTCGTTATTGCCATTCGATTGTTAAAGTCCAGGGAAATTAAAACAGTTTGTCCTTATATCCCTCATAATATTTATTAAGTTTTCTACAAAATCACTTTACACTTGTGTAGGGTAAGCGGGGATAATGGTGCTCACTTAAGGAAAAGGCTTAACATTCTCGTTATTAATATATTTATTTTAAAATTAGGATAACATAGCAATACATTAACTATCCAACAATCAATATTCCTGAACAAAATTTATGAACTTTTATTAATTTTGAATAATAAAATTGTTACGGGTCCATCATGTATTAAATGAAGCGAGGTAAATTGGTTAATCTATGTCCATATATTTTCACCTCGCAGAACTTAAATTAAAGGTACCTAAACTTTAAACCTAACTAGACTTAACCTAAACCTAATCTAATTTGGACGCCAGGAGAGTTATGTTTCCGTTGAACCCTGCCAACACCTCTGCCCGCTGGCTGGTATACTCAGGGACTTTGTATTACATATGTACCGTCCCAACTTAAAGGGCGTTGCGTGAAGCTATAACAATGACAACAAAATACGGGTAAATACCTAATAATAATACTCAATCAAATAAAAGGTGCTATTCCTTAAAACTAAAACTTAGGTACCCCTATTTGGATGACACACATGCACAATCACTATTACTTTATAATATTATTAGGTTGTCTCATAAGTTCTTGCCATATTTTATTTTTCTCGAATTTTCTCGTATTTAAACTAAAGAGAATTCAAGAAAGTTCTAGATCTTTCTAGTAAGTATGAGTATCTTTTATGGTGAGGGTATAAATAGGCGCGGACGCAACGCAATAATTAGTCTTTAGTGAAAATCGAGCAGCGTCAACTGCGAGTATTATGCTATATGAGCATCGACTTAAAGTCTCTTCAACAGAAACGGCTAAACAGATTAACACTGCATTTGGACCGGGTACTACTAGCGATCGGACTGTTCGTTTCTGGTACAAGCGTTTTGACACCGGTGATAGCTGCGAAGATCCACTTCACCCAGGCCGACTCACCAGCATCGATGAAGATGCTTTGCGTCACGAACTTGAGCTACATCCAGACTATAGTACTCGCGAGCTTAGCCTTTTAGCAAGTTTAGCCTTTTGAGCGCCAAGCGGTACCGAACGCGATGTGTCCCCCAGCGCCAAGCTATAAATGTATAACGAATGTATAGTAAACAGTAGTGATAAGGGTAATTGTATTATCGATAAATGTTACTAACATGTTAATGTTACTTGCATTTCATATAAATGTACCAGATAAATAAAAATAATGACGTATTTTTATGTCTTGTTTTATTTACAATTATAGTTGTAATAAGAAAAAGCAGAATACACTTTAAATAATGACAAATCAGATACATAACTCAAACAAAACAACAACAAATCTACGAAACTGGCTACATCCCTATTGTCTTCTGACGTCATACAGTTGTCTTCATACCAAGACCGTGGCGCTCGTAGCACGTAAAAGTTCAATTTTTATTAGGGATGTCTATGGTCTCTTTTCTTACATTTTTTTGTCTATTCCATGTTTATGCTAAACACAATATAAACAAAAACAATAGAGAGCTGCAGTCTTATGCTTGTAAAAATACCGTATAATACCAAAAGGCTAGGTATTAAACAGGTATTTCACCATAACTTACGGTATTATTGGTATTTTATATTTTGATTCACTTTTTAAGATCCTGCGTTATTACGAAGAGTTGTAGTTTAATAAATAAAATATATTTGAAGTTTCGATTGTATTCTATATTTTAGAATGACTAATTCTAATCTAATTTAATAATATAATAATCTAATCTAATAGTCGTGTTACACGACTATCAGCGTATTAGGTTTCTGCTTGGGCACCTAGAGCAGTACCGACAATCTACGAAGATCATCATTATCATCATCATCGTCATCATCATCATCATCATCATCATCGTCACCGTGATCGTTAGCGTGAGCGTGATCGTTATCGTCATCGTGATCGTGATCGTCATCGTCATCGTGATCGTGATCGTCATCGTCATCGTGATTGTCATCGTCATCGTGATCGTCATCGTGATCGTGATCGTGAGCGTGATCGTCATCGTGATCGTGATCGTGATCGTGATCGTCATCGTCATCGTGATTGTCATCGTCATCGTGATCGTCATCGTCATCGTGATCATGATCGTGATCGTGGGCGTGATCGTCATCGTGATCGTCATCGTGATCATGATCGTGAATTCGTGATCGTGAGCGTGATCGTCATCGTGATCGTGATCGTCATCGTGATCATGATCGTCATCGTCATCGTGATCGTCATCGTCATCGTCATCGTGATTGTGAGCGTGATCGTCATCGTCATCGTGATAGTGATCGTCATCGTGATCGTGATCGTCATCGTGATCGTGATCGTCATCGTGATCGTCATCGTCATCGTGATCGTCATCATCGTCATCGTCATCGTCATCTAGTGATGAGCAAAGCAAGACCAAGACCAAGACTGGGACAGTCTTTGTATTGGTCTTCGTGTTGCTTACTCAGTCTTGGTCTTGGTCTTGCTTGTTCGGTCTTGGTGTTGGTCTTGCTAGTGTATAGATAGTCTTGGTCTTGCTCAAATACTTCGAGTCTTGATCATGGTCTTGGTCTTGGATTTTGCTCATCACTACTTCTATCTCATTCTCTCGCACGTTAAATCCTATAGACGTGTGTTTATCTTTTTTTACCGTCACTTTTTCGTTTCATTGATTTTCAAATCACAACGATGCTAAAGCAGTTTTCACTTCAAAATACCATTTCATGTTTTATATCTGTGCATTTCCACCGTATTTTCAGTATTTTAATTATTACTCAGATAATTTACTTAAAAAATACAGAAACAATCGATTTATACATAAAATACCGTAGCAAATGGTATAATACCGTATTATACGGTATTTTTCGTTTTATACGTTTCAATACAAACTGTATAATACAGCACTTACATCTCTATGCAGTCTGCACTATCTCACACTGACCTTGATGCGCTTACGTCTTTGACGTCACATGATGTCTTCTATTCATGTCTATGGCGCACGAGGCACCGATATCTACTAGTTTCGTAGTGACGAGATCTTTCAATATCGATATCAGTATCAACCAAAGTACGGCACTTAATGTGTATTAAAAGATTCGTGTAAATATACGTGTAAGGACTAGCAAAATTAATTACATACCTTTTATGAGTCGCATTTTTTCAAAATTCAACATTTCGTTCCGAAATAAGTGTTTTTGAAACTATCGTGTCTATCGACACTTTAGAAACTTGATCAAGTAACTACAACACTAGACGTCTTCATATGAAGACTACGGCGACTGGGACATTAAAAAAATTTTGGCTATTATAATTTTTCTGTTTTTAATATAAACAAAGACCCCTATTGAAATAAACATTTAAGTTTAGGGTTTTAGGCAATAGTAAGAATACGCACAAAAGCATTTGTTCATGTATTTTAATGTAATAAACGTTATGATTAGATATTGTCTTCTAATAAAGACGTGGCGTGGGGGGCACGGAAACGATTGTCTTCTATAGAAGACCGTGGCACTCAAAAGGTTAGAGAAGGCGCTTGGACAATCCCACACGACTATAGATCGTTATCTCAAATCGATGGGATATCGCAAAGTGATGTCACGTTGGACACCTCATGCGTTAACGGACAATGACCGGGCCGTTCGTGTGGCCATTTTTCAAAGTTTGTTACTTCGTCCGCACAGACGAGACTTTCTCAAGGACATTATTACATGTGACGAGAGCTGGATACATTATGAAACTAATACGCGTCATGCCTATTGGATTCCTCGCGGGGAAAACCCACCAGCCCAGCCTAAACTTAATGAACACGGTCGTAAGATTATGTTGTCTGTTTTCTGGGATTGGCAAGGAATGATTTTCTGGGAACTCCTCGAATCTCATCAGACTATTAACTCCAATCTGTATACGCAGCAGCTTCGCAACGAAAAACGACTTGGAGTCCAACTTTTGCATGACAACGCACGACCTCATTGCGCCAAGTTAACACATAAACAGCTGGAGGAGCTAGGATGGCTGACTGTTCCATATCCACCGTATAGCCCAGATCTTGCGCCTTTAGACTTTCATTATTTCGAGCTCTTAAATTTCATTTACTAGGGAAAAAAATCGAAAATTCAGGAAGTATTAAAATTGAACTTGAAAATTGTTTCGAGTCAAAGCCTGCCTCATTTTGGCAGAAGGGTATTCAAATTTTGCCCAGTAGATGTCTGACTACTGTTGTTGATAACGAGGGAGATATATAATTGATTAAATGTATTTTGATTAATAAAAAAATATTAATAATTATTTGTTATTTAACTAGCAATAATTTATGAGACAACCTAATAATATTGAGTGTACCGAAAAGTTCTGTCGGTTTTTGTAAATAAAACTCGTGGTTAGTTCTTAAAGCTAAATACTTAAATCCCCTTTTCTGAATTTCTCAAACCATCTTTGACATGTACGTCGCAATATTATTCAATACTTTTAACGTATTGGTATAGAGAAAAATTCGAAAAATTTCTATGTACTACCAAAACCGACAGAACTTTCCGGTACACTCAATATTTCTCCACTATGTCGGTAGATGATGGCTCACAGTGACCTTATATCTTTTGAACACACGTCCGTTCAATACCCAAGAAATGCCGCAAGTGCCCCACCAAACCCACACATGATGAATATATTTTCGAAAGTCATGTATTTAACGCGGCGACAAATTAATCTGAATTTGGGATTAAAAAATAATTAAAGACGGTAGCAAAAATAGTAGGTTGGCAGCTACTGACGGCGGATAAAAAGTAGAAAATGGGCATTCTTAAATTAAACAACGAGGTTGTGTATCAAGTTAACTAATTATCTTTAATAATAATAATTAGAAGTAGTCGACGGAATCTTTAATAATAAGAATTAGAAGTAGGCCCCTATTTCCGCCTGCAGGGTTTAAAGGAACCTAACACGAAGGAGGTTAATATTAGTCGCCATGTCATTATTTTTAGTAGCAAATAGTTAGTCGCCCTTTTAAGTTGTTAGTCGCATGGAAAATAATGTTCCTTTTCGAAATACAGCGTGTAACGGAAGGGGGGTATTAACCCTGAAGGAGGTGAATGTGCTCATGAAACTCAACAACTTTCCCCAAAGAACATAGGTCGAAATATGAAAAAAAAATTTGGCCCTCCCATAGTAAATCAATCAGCTGGTAGTCAGTTTTGTAAGGGAGGGCCAATTTTTTTTTTCATATTTCGACCTATGTTCTTTGGGGAAAGTTGTTGAGTTTCATGAGCACATTCACCTCCTTCAGGGTTGATACCCCCTTTCCGTTACACGCTGTAGAGAAACAGTCAAAATAATCAAATTGACAAGAACAAAAAGGACTTGTGCGACTCGGAATCGAACTCAAGATTCCTCGTTTATGACTTACAACGGCGCCACAGCCAGCGTTAATCATTCGACCACGCGGTTACGTGTGAGTGTTGACGAAAACAAAGAGTGAACTCTTCACACAATCTTAACCCTACAGCGCATAGTGTCCCACATATGGGAGATACTGAAAAATGTCTTATATTTTAAAAATCGATCCAAGTTAATCTTGTCAACACTAGATCACGCTACCTGTAGCGTGATCTAGTGTTGACAAGATTTACTATTATGTACCTATTTGAGTTTCGAATTTAGTACCATATATTTTGGATAGTTCTGTAGATAAACATTTATTTATGTTTTCTTCAAATCGGTAGGTACTTTGAATACGATTAACGAGCGGCGTATAATAATCGCAAAAAAAAAATAAAATTAAAATGATAGAATTTTCAGTGTCGAAATAATTAGTAGAGGTAAGTTCATGTTCATATTTGTCACTTTACGTGTAATCTTGTAATTTCATTGATACTACGTAACACATATTAACATTATAATGCATGATGTGCCATGCACAAAAACATACGTTTCTATTGAGTTATGATTTTTCTAAATATTTTTTCGGGAAATGGCATCATTTGCAGGCTAATGTATTCTTTTAAGCCGATAAGAAAAATCATGCACTGTAGGGTTAATGCCCTTTTGAACATGACAAAATATTGAAAAAGGACAGGTTTGAGCGTAATTGCCCCTGACCATGGGTAATGGCGCTCAAGCAACGGAGTAATGATGCTAAAACCTATGTATGCAAAAGAAACGAATAAAATAAACTTTAACTTTAATAGCTAAACTATCGTTAAACACAATGGATAACTACTTTAATTTATTTAATAGTCATAACAATAAAGTATTAAAATTTTTGACTGACCAATAAAAACACACCAAAAAAATTTGATCAGCGCGACCGAAAATAAACAAGTGCACTTCTTTATCTCCTGCTGCCGTAGACAGCTGTCTACGCCTGCTGCGATCGAACTAGCCAAACTTGTCACTACCTGCTTACACGTCACTTCCCCCACACTTCACTCCTAGTCCCATATTTTTACGCAATGTGATTGCCAAGGTATAGGTATGAACGCCATTACCCCGTGAGCACCATTACCCCGGTTTCCCCTACACTTCAACTGTTCAACGTCGACTGCCAAACGATCGTGCGCACTACTTCCCACCACGTGTTATTTTTACCTGAAACAGCTTATAGTCCAAGTTCCCAGGGCCGCCAAACCATACTTATTTTCTCAGAAATGAAATGTATGGGATAAAGTAGTGTTAGTATGCGCATTGAGTGTATGCATACCTGCTAGCTTGGTCAGACGGCCAATGCAGAGGTCCCAGGAGCGAAAGGCAGGCAAAAACAGCACTCACTATTCTTAAAGTCTCAGAGCTGATTTTTACATGTTTTAGAGAATATTGTTAAAAATTAGTAATTAATACTGCCAGACACTTTCCGTCAGCACTAACTTTTACCAGATGCTTTAAAGTTTTTACGTTAAATGCGCAAAACCTGAAAATAGTTTGATCAGAATAACGAGCAGAATTAATTGAACCACTTTTTAATATAGGCAACATTTTTCAAAAAATCTTCATTAAAAACGTTGCCGTGTCTATTTATTAATAGGTCAAGCAAGCCAATGTCAACGCGGCGCAGCGGCCCGGTGACGACTCCTCCCTCGATAAAGCGTCGTCGCAGACGCAAGAAACGATCAGAATGGTCAGTAAAATTAAAACAGCACATAAACCCTTTACAATTTTTTTAATGACTTATTTTCTCTCTGAAATATGTCAATTGAATTCAAAATCAGTTGGGGTGTCTGAGGTTTTGCGCATTTAACATTACATGTTGTATAATACTCAGGGAACTATTTCAATATTTTTTGTAAGCAGCCAGACCATTCTGAAGGGCCAAACATCCCCCCGGACACACATAGTGTCCCTATGCGTATGGACGCGGAGTCATTCGTCCGCGTGACCGTGAGATATCTATACCCATCGATTTGTCTCCTATACGTACTGTCTACTCCAGCCTACTCTATATGTTGTAAAATAATAACTACACCTTTTTGCTTATAATATCATTGTAAGGGTTGGACCTCATCTGGCAGCACGTAATCGCCTTTTTCCGTCGCCCTTTCTCTTTCTGTCACTTAGAACTGCCATTTGCTAGACCGAGACAGAAAGCATAATGCGATAGCACGCGGCGGAATTCTCGAGGCGATCGGCATCACGGACAAAATGCAATGGTCAGCAGGGAGACTCCGGAACGCTGAAGCGCGCGATAGCATGCTAAAGCATCCTTTCACGCCGATCACTTGCTATCGCATGCTGTCTCACTCTATCATACAATGGCGCACGCGGCCGCTCGTCAGCTCAGTGCAGCCTGTTCATTCATGCCGTACGGATGGAAATAACAATGACTTTTTATTATTTTGATTTTGCATTTCTTGCAAAATACACGCTAGAATCACTGCTCTCTCTTCCGTGGTCCTATCCATCTCGCGCTTGAAACTAAACTGATCATGAAAGAACGCGGCAGTATGCCACCCATGCTGCAGCATGCTGACGCGTGCGATCGCCTTTTTTGTCTGCGGAATGTGACAGCGCGCGTTCGCATGCGGCAGCGCCGGCAGCATACTGCAGCACGTGGTAGCACAGGCGGAACAAATGCGATTCCGTGCTGCCAGATGAGGTCCAACCCTAAATGAAAGAAAAAACATCCCCGTAGCGCCATCACATGGCATATTTGTAATAATTTTGACTGTCGCAACTCGATAACAGATGGCGCCAGAAAGTACGTTCCATAGACATATACAACGTGTAACGTTAAATGCGCAAACCCTGAAAATAGTTTGATCAGAATTACGAGCAGAATTAATTGAACCACTTTTTAATATAGGTCACATTTTTCAAAAAATCTTCATTAAAAACGTTGCCGTGTCTATTTATTCATAAGTCAAGCAACCCGATGTCAGCGCGGCGCAGCGGCCCGGTGACGACCCTTCCCTCGATAAAGCGTCGTCGCAGACGCAAGAAACGATCAGAATGGCCAGTAAAAGTAAAACAGCACATAAAACCTTTACAATTTTTTTAATGACTTATTTTCTCTGTGAAATAGGTCAATTGAATTAAAAATCAGTTGGGGTGTCTGAGGTTTTGCGCATTTAACGTTACACGTTGTATATCCCTTCTCAATGGTACGTTCAGATTTGACATAAAAACAAAAGTTTTGTAAATAATTCAAACAAACAAACAATTTTTCTTTTTTTTTTGTTTCGTTTGGTAGCTTAATTTATAACTGAACATAATTCAGGTTGACACAAAAGTAATATGACACTATTGGTTTACGTTTTATATTTTTTATTATTATTAGAGCACAAAAAGCTCAGTCAATGATGTAATCCCCATTAGCATCTAAGACTTCTTGCCAACGATCCAGCAAAGTTTGGATGCCTTTCGCCCAGAACTCTGATGTCTGTGCCTCGAAAAAGTTGTTCAACTCCGCCTCTAAATCAGAGAAATCATTAAATTGTTTACCCCGCAAATGTTGATATCATTTGTTGTGTGGGTGGGGTATCGTCTCCCAGCCCAAGTTCTCCAAATGTTGGCGAACGGCAGATGCGACGTGAGGTCGAGCGTTATCGTGTAGTAAAACTACATTGACTCGTCTTCGTCGTTTTTTCTTGATAGCAGCAGATAGTTTGGTGAGCTGGGTTGAATATTTGTCAGCGTTTATAGTTTCATTGTGTAATCAATATCAATATATATTATAAACTAGCGACCCGCCCCGGCTTCGCACGGGTGCAATGGAGAAACACTGATAATTTTAGAGCCATTATTTCTCGTAAAAAGTATAGGATAAAAAATGGTTACTGTGGGTTAACCCTAAGAGATAGACATATACCATCGCGGACTTTTTTGTAGACCTTTTTATGGTGTACAATACTGTACTACATTATTTTGATCTATCTCCACGGGTTCAGCCAGCGTTTACAATGTAAGCGCAAAAAATGTGTTTATTTACGACATCACATTAGAAACCTCTAAAATTATCAGTGTTTCTCTACTATATTATGCATGCATGATAGATATAAACCTTCCTCTTGAATAACTCTATCTATTAAAAAAAACCGCATCAAAATCCGTTGAGTAGTTTTAAAGATCTAAGCATATATAGGGACAGACAGACAGGGAAGCGACTTTGTTTTATACTATGTAGTGAAGAAAGTGTACAATGTGCGTGCCGCTAAAACTCAGAAATGAGTCCCGGTACGATGAAGAGTTATATGGTGCGGTAACCCTCTAC
The DNA here is from genome assembly GCA_949629135.1 of Eremobia ochroleuca. Lineage (NCBI taxonomy): Eukaryota > Metazoa > Arthropoda > Insecta > Lepidoptera > Noctuidae > Eremobia > Eremobia ochroleuca. The sequence goes on from OX451408.1 coordinate 17,614,875, forward strand.
CTCCTGTCAATGAAGAAGGTTCCCGTTTTTACCTGAAGGACATGCTTTTGAAGATATAAGGGCTGGAATTTTCTCCCTCTAGAAACTTCTAGAACAGTATTCCACAACATTCCAGAACATTCTGGAATCTCATATCAACTCCCTGAGCGAAGCCGGGTACCCCAGCTAGTATATTATAAAAAAAAGTGTACAATGTGCGTGCCGCTCAGTCAGAAATGAGTCCCGGTACGATCAAGAGAGTTCTATGGTGTGGTAACCCTCTATCTCTTGTCCATGAAGAAGGTTCCCGTTTTCACCTGAAGGGCATGCTTTTGAAGATATAAGGGTTGGAATTTTCAAAACATTCGAGAGTATTCGAGAGCATTCCACAACATTCCAGAATATTCTGGAATCTCATATCAACTCCTTGAGCGACGCCGGGTACCCCAGCTAGTAGTTCATAACACGGCATGAGCGTCCCAGAAACAGCAAAGCAGAAAGAACTTTTTAGCGGTTCTTTTGACTTAGCTTCGGTAAAGTTGGTGGCGTTTCTTCTCGAGGCAGCCAAAACGTGTATACTGCTCGTAATGAATCCATGATTCATCTCCAGTAACCAGATCAGACAAAAACACTTTACGTCGGGGTCGCAGCAAAAGTGATTGACAGATAGCGACACGGACTGCACGACTGGCGTATTTAAGGATGTGAGGGACCCACCGAGCCAAAAGTTTTCGATACCCAAGCTCATGCAGATGGTATTCCACGGCGTGGTGATTGCAGTTAAGTGGTTCCGCTTATTCACGAGTGGTAGCATAGAGGTAGCATCCGGATTTGACTGCAGTTCGCAGCGTAAATCGTCATCATTGAGTGCGGGTGGTCGGCCTGAGCGTGGCTGAATTTCAAGGCTCTTGTCTCCTGATTTAAAACGGTCAAACCATCGGGACACCGTCGCATGGCTTGTACTTCCAGCGCCCAATGCATTGTTGATACCTACTGTTAGCCGCAGCCCGCGCTATAACGCCTCGACTCGATTCGTATAAGAATAGTGTTCGAACTTGTCGCTCGTCCATTTTTCTTCAAACTAACTAAACCAACTCGTTGAATTCATTCGGTTCCGGGGCATAGCCCCCCGGCCGCGGATGCCCTGCGGTGGCCTGTTAATACAGGCCCCTCCTTGTGTCTGCTGCAGTGGCTGATGGCCTGCTGGGTGCGCGTGAGTTTCACGCGCCCGTGTGAATAATTGCATGTTGTATTTCTGCAGGCGCGCAGCGACGCTGTTAGTTACAGCGCCACTTTCTTCACGACACCCCGGCGGTCTGTCCTGTCCCCGCCAGGTGAGACCCCCAGTTACCTGGAGGAGGCCCGGCGGGGGACGACCAGTGACGGAGGTGCCGACTCGACGCTCCTGGAGATTATTGGTGAATTGCCCCCGCCCGCCCCGTTTCCAGAGCTAGCCGGTCACGGTCCGGGCTGAGAGGCAGTCGTGTGTGTGAGCGATATTGTATTGTGTAACATCGCCCAGTGTCTGCGTGAACGCAGCCCGCAATACTGCGTGTGCACGCGTGAGTTACGGCGTCTGTATAGTGGTGGATGTCTGAGTTCGCTACGTAGCGTGCCTATATTAACCTAGCACACGCCACGCAACGGATGTATGTAGGTGGTAGAGTACTATTGATGCAAGTGAGCCGTGTGTAACCTGGTTGCCGCTCGCTTGAGGCGTCAATCCGGTGTGGGGTCAAACGTCCGCTACCAGGTCGCGGGGCAGGGGTCTCGCGTCGGGGGGGCGCGCGTGCCAGGGCGCAATGTCTTGGACATGCGGCACGCGTGAACATGCCCTTCGCGAGACGCCGCACGAACTCGTACAGGCTCTCAATCCCGAGGTCCCGTTCGATGATGTCGTTCCTCACGAAACGAGGAACGTCTACAATGGTCCGCAGCGCTAGACGCTGTTGCGCGCGGAGCAGCTTTCGGCTCGACTCGCTCGTGATGGCGAACCATGCCGGTGCGGCGTACGTCAGGATCGGGCGTATGTACAGTTTGTACACGCCCAGCCTGACGCGCGACGGGATGCGGGACGAGAGCACTGGCTTGAGCAGGTTGCGGGCGACCCTGCCCCGTGCGGCGACCTTGCGGACGTGTGGCCCCATTGTGAGCCGACGATTGATGGTGACCCCCAGGTACTTGACCCGGGGCGACCACGCGATGTCGGCTCCTTGCAGCTTCAAGGGTGGCGGGAGAGGCGCGGACCCGGTAACCATCGCCTGCGTCTTACCCACGTTCACCGACAGCCGCTACTTGGACAGCCACTCGGGAAGGAGCTAGAGCGCGCGCTGCATCTTGGCGGCCGCGTACTTCGTGTTAAGCGATGAAGTAATGTACGCGGCGTCGGCGTCATCTGCGTACAGCGCGAGCATCACTTCCGGAGTGGTGGGGATGTCGTCGGTGAAACGTGAGTAGCACGCTGGTGACATGCAGCTACCCTGCGGCACACCCGCGAGCACCGGGCGGGCACCAGATAGCGCCCCATCGACCACCACCCTAAAGGTCCTGTCGGAGAGAAAAGTAGAGACCACTTAACTAAACCGATCGCGAGGGCGGCTTTATATACTGCCACATCACAAGTACCTAGAATGTTCTACAACATTCTAGAATATTATCGAAAACAATTGACTTGAAAAAGGAAATGTACCTATAGAGTTTTGTAGAGTGTCTCATTACTTTTGTGCCAAACCAAAAAATTAATAACTTTACAAATATAACTTTTGATGCACGTATTCTGTGTAGAACGTACCGCAGCTGTCAGTTGTTGTCAATCTGTCAATGTCACGTTAACGTTTATGTTTGTTTTGTTTCAGGCAGGTTTGATACGATTTATTAAAAATAACTTATTGCTTGCTATACAAACAGCATAATGCCGAAACCGACATGTATGCAATGTAGCAGCAACGACTCTTTACTGTGGCGCACTGCCGAAAACGGACAGATTTGTAACGAGTGTCATCTTTCAAACGCAGCCAGTAAAGAGGCTAAAAGTGACGCCAGCATTAAAGCAGACCCCGACGACAAGAAAGATGATAAGGACGACACAGACAGCAAGAACGGGAGGAGCGAGGGAGAAACTACACCCGCTAAAGCGACGGGGAAGGGCACGAGGAAGAGTACCCGTTCAACTAGATATAAAGCAAAAACGCCTGGCCCAGCGCCTTCGAAGGGCCCAGCAGCGCGCTGTCGCGGCCGGCGTAGCATTTTCAAGCGCCAGCCACTGAAAGCCCCGACAGCTACAGCGACGGTGGTGACGAGTGACTCCATCTTCTTTAAAGGAAACTACATGCAGGTGGGCGACATCGTGTCGATGACGGACATCGACGGCGGCACCTTCTACGCGCAGATCCGTGGCTTCATGACCGACCAGTACTGTGAGAAGAGCGCCGTGCTCACCTGGCTGCTACCCACCAAGGCCAGTCCACCGCCTGAGCAGTGCTTTGATCCTGCTACTTACATCATAGGTAATATGCTCTCATATTGAAATCTTAAAATTACCACAAGTACTTATACAAGGTGTAACTTAAATAACGCACAACCTCTTAAGGGGTCATTGTACTCATCATTATGAACAACTTTTACTATGGGACCAAACCGGAAATCGCAAAAATTCGTCAAAATGTAGGGAACGCTGATTTTTTATCAGCGTTCCCTACATTTTGATGACTCGTACAAACATAAATGTAGGGAACAGCTGTTTTTTTTTTTTCGTGATTTCAGATTTGGTCCAATAGTTGTTTGTTGTCATGAGTAGAATCATGTGTTTAAGTATCGGTCACTAATTACCAGTCACCCTATATAAACTTTTGTATCATTACTATAGGTTAGATTTTGCACCTAACATTTTAAGTAAGTACAATATCAAACCTTTAGTTGTGCTAAAGCTTGATTTCATGGCACCAATATGAAATCAAACTTCATCAGTTGAAGGTTGTGTGAGTTTTAATATGTATGTTTTTGAGATGATGTAAAATAATTAATAATATAAATATAAAAAATAAATATTAAAAAAATATATTAATTAATTTACTGAATATTTAATTATATCCCAGGTCCTGAAGAAGAGCTACCTCGTAAACTGGATGTGATGGAGTTTGTGATGCATGCACCGTCCGACTACTATAAAGCCAGTAACAGTCCTTACCCGCTCACAGACAATGAGCTCAACAACTACAGTGGATACATCTGGACCAGTCTCGAGCCCAAGGAGAAGACATAGGCTTGCTAGGTGTTAGTGTGTATTGTTTAGTAATAAAGATATTTTTAAGTATGGATTTCTTGTTGGATTTATTGAGTATCTCATCATTGGCATAGCATATTCATCCTTGACTCCAGTCGTCTGTCTGTGAGAGCTCTCGTCATTAGAGGTATTATTATACATAATTATTCCATGGGTTTCATAAATACGAACAAGCTCATTTATATTGCTAAAATTACTTGAATTGCTATTCAGAACCATGGCTGTTTTTACGTGTACGTACGTTTAGTTTCTCTGGGAAAGTAGCAAACAAAATGATACACTGTGAAAGGGACATCGTATCGTTTCGGAAGTTCTAGGTAGGTACTTTACCAAAATAAGATGAATTTTCGGAGAATAGTCTCTTGTAATTTTTACTTAAGTATTTCTTATTTAATTAGACAACAACACAAAGAAAATTAATACTTTTTTGGCGATACATTCCCATATTCCAAAAAACTAAATAACTAGTCTAAAAAACTAACCTTTTGAGTTTTGACTCTACACAGAAGACAAGGCGGTATGGCCGAAAGACTATAGCCCGCCCTTTGGGCGAATTAAAAAAAAAATAGTTTTGACTGTGTGACAGCTGTCAAGTCACCGTTGTTTGTTCTTTCTTGTTCATTAATTCGTGTTCAATCATGAATCAATGAATGTTGTGTGACGGGTGTCGGTGATTACATTGCACTACTCGCTGTCAAATATTTTCCACATAATAAATATATCATCACAATGAGTCGCAAAGAAGCCTTGTCGTCGTTCATCCAACAGATCCATGGGCGGCCCGTCGTCGTCAAACTGAATAGTGGCGTCGACTACAGAGGTTACTATACAATCATTTTTTTATTTACTTCAGTACTTTACCTTGAGCTCCCGCGCTCTTCAATATGACATCAAATACCTACTCGCAGTTACGTTTATTTGTCGACCACAGAAATAAGGAAGCTGTTTGGAATGAGATAATATTGTGAAAACTGTTTGTGAGGCATAGTTTTATAGGTTAGATTTTGTATTATTGACGACGGTGCAAATACTTGTGGGCTGTGGCATGTAGCGTCTTATAAATATTCGTTTAACTAGAAATAATATGTCACCATTTGAATTAATAAATATTTTACAAGTTGGTTAAAATAGTTACATTGCCTTTGTTAAACTTAAAGTTTTCGTGGTTCCAGGTGTATTGGCGTGCCTAGACGGCTACATGAACATAGCCCTCGAACAGACTGAAGAGTATGTGAATGGACAGCTTAAGAACAAATATGGAGATGCATTCATCCGAGGGAACAATGTGCTCTACATCAGTACACAAAAGAGACGGATATAGGTAACTCAATAACTATTGTGATAATTTAGGGTTAAGAATGGAATAAATATTTTGTAATCTCTAAAATTTTAGAATTTTTATTTAAGAACATTTTATACTAAGTGTAAGACTTATAAGTAGTCATTCCAAAAGAGAAATATGTATTGGCTCATAAAAACGCCACTGAGACAACTTTGTAGACTAAACAATAAAGTATTGAGTGCAGCAAGTTGACTTCTCACATATAGTAAAACTTCACTTCTCATGTATAGTAAAACTTCACTTCTCCATACATCTGAGGAAACAGAAAACAAAATCAATGTAATATTTAACTACTAATCAAAATGTATATTACCTTCTAATTCATTAATACCAGGCTTTAGAAAACTACATACATATAGTTTAGTTTGTAGTGTTATACAGAGGCCTGTCATGCATCCTTGCTTACTGCTTGTGCCTACAAGCATAACCAAAGATAAGATAATGTTAACCGCCAATAGCAATCTTTATTTATATGTGCATTAAGTGGACATGAAACAACCTGCCCTTCATCATACAACACGGTATGAATGTTTCATTGTTTTAACAATGCAATGTTCAAACTGCATTGCTTAGCTAGTAGGTATCCTAATAGCTTACCTGGACATCTCTGGGCACATCTGCTGGACCTTTTCCATTGCCAAGATCCGCAATAAGCCTCTCTCCTCTGTACCCATAGGTTTTAGCATACTGTTCCCGTCCACTCTTGGCATGCTCCGGATGAAAGGTAGCATCTATGCGATAGTTGAGTATGCGTCTGTCAAACAGTGGTGCCCAGAAACTTGAGTAGACGGTCACACTGTCACAACACGAGAATAGTGCTAGCAGAGTCAGCAGAACTGTCAACTGTGTGGCACACATGCTTAGTAAGTGCCTTTATGTAATACACTGAATGGAACTCATCAACTTAGCCCTGTACACACTAGAGCATACTTAGTATGTGCATGCAAACAGCAGTGTTTGATGAGTCAACATGATCAAGGATGTTCAAGTTGAGAGTTATGTGTGATTATCTGTTATGGAGATGAAAATGTATGTTGTGACGACACCTATACTCGAAAAGGGGAATAATATGAATTGAGCTCAATACACCTCATAGCAGTTGCGCTACCTACTACTAATAACTGTACATAGTTATGATATGATCATTTTGTAAACTTGGGGTGTGTCCTTTACTCAAACTGGATCTTCAACATCCCGCCCCAGTTTCGCACGGGTGCAATTTTTTTTTACGAATTTCCTAAATTTTCTTTCATACATACCTTGTCCTGGGAATACCGAACACAACAAAAAAAGAATTATCCAATTTGGTGCAGTCATTCGGAAGTAATGCGCGAACAGACATTTCGGCGACTTTGTTTTATGCTATGTAAGGATAATGCTTCATAAATCGCCAAGGTTAAGCACTTATAATCAAATACAAGTTTTACGTCTTAATTATTTTATAATACAAATATTTAATAGCATCTAACTAATACAACGAATATAAAATAATTATGTACATCTCAGGCAGCTACCCTGTATGTAGGTATCATTATGGATATACCTACAAAAAGTGTTGCTGTAGAACTAATATTGTTGGTAGTTCGTAGGCTAGTACTGCTAGTAGATGCCCTCGAGCGGCGAGTAGGACTTGTACTGGTAGAGCTCGGGCCCGCCGTAGCCGTACAGCAGCTTGCCCTTGCCGTTCTCGTCGTAGTACGGGTAGCGGTAGTTCGGCCTGCAACATAGAACGGACTCTGCATTAGGGCGTAACGAATAAGTTTTTTCACTATGAATTCTCAGGTAGCATCCTGAATTTGCGCTTAGCTTAACCGACGACAAGTGGGTGTATGTTACACATAGAAATGTAAAAAACAGGGGAAGTGGCAAGGGGGCGTCCGGCGTACCTGTGTCGGCGCGTCATGAACAAAATGAGCATGTTCTAGGCAAATGGCCGTCACCGCTAACTAGTGCGCTTTCGACCGTAATCGTGAAAAAATATAAGAATGCCGTGTTGTTCAGTGGTTTCTTGTAAAAACTAAAGTCAAAACCAAAACTTTGTAAAAATCATGGAATCACTTACCATATATTATATAAATGTACCTAAGTATTTTACTATACTTATTTGTTTTTAAAATCATGAAAAAGAACAAATTGTAAAATATTTCTTGCTTTTACTGCGTTAATTTTGTTTTCAAATATCGCAGCGCCTGTACTATTTTCGCAGTAAATACATTGCACCTTAACCACTACGGCACTACCTAAATATCAAACGTATTCTATTTTCGAGATAACTGCGCTTCGCTCGCTCTGCTCGCGCTCACTTGAGCTCCCGTCATCCCCTTCAAACCTAACCTGTCCGAGTCGGGGTGCCCCAAGTCCCGAGCTCGCTTCACTCGCTCTTGCATCTTAAGTTCTTATTACCTTTTTATGAAGTCTACCATCTATGAACTAAGAGTATCCATGACTTGTACATAATACATAAATATCGTTATTTAGGACACTCGATACTCTGTACTACAAATATTGAGCATAGATAAATCAACAGTAGGTGAATCGTCCCTTACTTCAATCATTAATTGTAGTTGAATAAACCGTAGGTGAATTCTCCTTTATGGATTTCGTTCATTAGGTAATCTAAACAGTAGGCCCATACCTAGTCATCTCGAAAATAGTTAGAATACGTTTAGATATTACCTAATTATAACATGTAACCAGTGACGTGGCTGCAGGCGCGGCGTGACTAATGTAGGCGATCTACAACAATGTCGATTACATGTCGACAGATGTTTTTGTGTAAGTTGTACGGTGCACGGTAAATGCACGTCGTGTGAGTTTAGGTTTATAATTGAACTAGCATCCGCCCGCAACTTCGTTTGCGTAGAATTCGGAATTCCCGCCGTTTAAATCCTATTAGATACCCGTTCTCCCGTAGGAATGAAGCATTTTCCCGCGGTAAAAAGTAGCCTATGTTCATCAGGGATAATGTCGGCTTCTAATATCGGTCCAGCAGTTTCGGAGCCTATTCAATACAAACAAACAATCAAACTTTCTTCTTTATAATATTACTGTAGATGGTGTAGTATGTTCTGCCGGTCGATTCTGTAAAAATCTCACCGTGAAATCATAGGTGAAGTGAAGCAGTAAGGTGAAGCTTGAAATGAGCAGTCGATAGTGTTAATCCCTAGCATTAGTCTACACTAGTAGTTACTTCACGCTCACTTCACCTAAGTTCTCACGGTGAGATTTTTATACTTACATAGAATAGCACTAGATCCATTAATCTTCAAGCAGTCGCGCGGCGTCGAATCGACCGCGATTCGATCGATCCTCGATACATTTATGATGCCAAATTGCTTACAAATTCAAAGAAAATTAGAATTTTATTTTGATTTTATAATTTTGTTTATGTCCTAACATAATGATAATGTGATAAATACAAAAAATATTAAATAATTAGTGTTTTAAATCCTTGAAATATCCTATAGGTCTTTTAGGTTACGCGTGTAGGATTATGTAGAATTATGTACAGTATAATCTTGATTTGTTTTCCTAAAGTGCATAGAATTAGTATGTACTATATGCTTTAAGCTGTCAAGAGTATTTCTAGACGAGTAAATAATTAATTCCGAACGAAACCGGGGATTTGTGAGTCGGTCAAGTAAATACAAAAACTTATTTTACTTTCACATAAAATTCAAGGATAGCAGAATAAAACATTGTATTTAAAATATTATCTTAATTTTATGTGCTATTTTGGATGTGTAAGTGGTTATAAATAATAAATGTATTAAACTCAGTGGGATGTATGTTTATGGGACTTCGTCTAAATATAGTCTGTTAAATTGTTATAAAAATACATTGAATATCTTATATTGTTTTAAAACAGTTCTGCCAAATTAGATTTACTTAAGACTGTCAATATTAAAAGTTATTTGGTCAAAATGTATGACTAGGTAAAAATGGAGGGAATGTTAGATCGACTTGGGTAATAGGAGGGGTGCGTGGCCATGTTGTAAGGCTAGAGGGCAGTTGAATACAGAGATGAAAAGATGGATTACCGTTCATGTAAGTTAATTGATATTATTGCTGTTAAGTGTTAACTTTGTTGTCCTATATGTGGTATAATACAATATGCCTAATAATGCTTTTGTGTTAAATCGAATTAAGGAATATTCATGTTCTGTTTCCTTTCGTTGATAAGTTCCTATAGCTTTGAGAAATGGTCCAATAGATTAATGTGATAACAATAATTGTTTATGCAAATGTAAGAATGTGTTGATATTATACAATACATTAGAACAAGCTGCCATGGAGTTTCCTTGTCCTTCCTTCTCCATGATGACCTAGTTTTGGAACGGACAATTAGTTTTCTCATTAACATGTTTGACTGACAAGCCTAATTGAAATAAATGCCTAGTCTTGTCTTTCTGTGCTTTTCTTCGTAAAACCCTTTCCCTACACACCATATTCACAGGTACTTCATACACAGAATAACTACAGTCCGCGCGCGAGCTCCGAGGAATCGGTGGCTGAGGAAGCGGGCGGGTGTGCGCCGCGCCCGACCGTCGCTCCATCCCCCGCACTCTCCCAGTACTAGTGTCGACCTTGACGCGAGAACACGCTTATCGAGTCATTTTTAATTTTGCGATAGTAGGTAGTGTTATTTTCTACTATAAATAGTACTACATTTATAATTATGTTGTTTTGTCACGATGTAATGCGATTACCGCCTTATATGTGCGACTTGAACCCAATAGAGCTCGCATGGGCAAAAGTTAAAAGGCTCGTGAGGGAACACAACATTACTTCAGATTTTTCTCTGACGAGACTGAAGGAGATCACCGAAAAAGCTATCACGCATGTCACAAAAGAAGATTGGTGTGGATATGATAAACATGTTTTAGCATTAGAGGAACATTACTGTCAAAGGGATGGCTTAATGAAGAATGTTGTCGACTCATTTATTATTGAAGTGTGTGAGGAGAGTTTATTTTCATCATTTTTTTTTTATTTCAAGTACATAATACCCTCATAAAACGATTTCATGAAGAACACTCGCGCGGAGGCTCAAGATGTATTAGTATCGACAGTGCAATATCGACTAAATCACAACTCTAGCTCATTACGTCAACATTCCTTATCATTCCTCGGAGCTCGCGCGCGGACTGTAGTAACCATTCTGAGACTCAAAGCTTGCTAATTATGCTGATATTATTACCTATACATATAGTTAACATACACCTTTCTGACACGCGCGACCGCTGGCGTTACAAATGACCGCGCGCCCGCTTGAAGGTTAATTGCGAGTGTGTGCGCGACTTAGTTTCTATTGCTTTTACTGAACTGCCGGTCGATTCTGTTAAAATCTCAGCTTGAAAACATGCGTGGAGGGAGCTGTCAGTGGCATCCCACACATGCTAGGGATTGACAAAGCATACATTTACAATCATAATCGAGATTTTAATAATATATTTTTTTGATAATTTTATACAACGTGTAACGTTAAATGCGCAAAATCTGAAAATAGTTTCATCAGAATAACGAGCAGAATTAATTGAACCACATTTTAATATAGGTCACATTTTTCAAAACATCTTCATTAAAAACGTTGCCGTGTCTATTTATTAATAGGTCAAGCAAGCCAATGTCAGCGCGGCGCAGCGGCCCGGTGACGACTCCTCCCTCGATAAAGCGTCGACGCAGACGCAAGAAACGATCAGAATGGCCAGTAAAACTAAAACAGCACATAAAACTTAAAAAAAAAAGTAATGACTTATTTTCTATCTGAAATAGGTCAATTGAATTAAAAATCAGTTGGGGTCTGAGGTTTTGCGCATTTAACGTTACACGTTGTATAATTTCAAAGCTAGTATTTTAGTTGTCAAAACATTACTATTTTATGGGGTTTGAAAATAAAATTGCAAAACAAAAACAAAGAAACAACAACAGAAACAGAAACATAGTCAGAACCTCAGTGATGTTTTTTTTTTTCTTTTGTCCTAGACTATAGACCCGATTCACGACATTTCGTGAAGCGGGTGAAGTGATCACGCCACACAAACTACGTGGTATTAAATTCTATGGTCCGTCAGCCAGGTACCCACAAAATATGTAGTAAGGTTTTGACAGCTAAAATACTAGCTTTGAAATTATACAAAAATGATCAATAGAATTAGCATAAAAATATTAGGTATTAAAATCTCGATTATGATTGTAAATGTATGCTTGGTTAATCCCTAGTATCAGGTGGGATGACACTGACAGCTCACTTCACCTAAGTTGTCACGGTGAGATGGTTACAGAATCGCACTGCTGCATGTGTAGTAGTAGTAGTGCGACACTAGCGACGCTGGGTTTCTATACATTTTTAACTACTGCGTATACCTCCTTTCTTATATCTATGGTTACACACCATGCCCCTTCGGATTACGTCGTGCACACAGTTCCTGAAAGTTAAAGAAAGATGTCTCTACATTACCATGAGGGGTATTATAAAATACACACCTCAATTGCGTAACGACACTATAAGCGTGAAAATGTTATAAAAATACGTTTTCCATAAATCTAAAGCATAAAATTAATTGAAGTTGTATTAAATTGATTACCTCTCAAAGTACTGGAAGTTGGGTGCTCGCGGCTGCGGGATGGTGGCGTCTGCGGCCATCAGCGCGGACAGCACCAGCGCCGTCTGGAAACATTATAAGTATTTATTAGGTTGTCTCATAAATTATTGCCAGTTAAAAAACAAATTATTATTAATATTTTTTTATTAATAAAAATACATTTAATCAATTATACAGCGTGTAACGGAAGGGGGGTATCAACCCTGAAGGAGGTGAATGTGCTCATGAAACTCAACAACTTTCCCCAAAGAACATAGGTCGAAATATGAAAAAAAAATTTGGCCCTCCCTTACAAAACTGACCACCAGCTGATTGATTTACTATGGGAGGGCCAAATTTTTATTTCATATTTCGACCTATGTTCTTTGGGGAAAGTTGTTGAGTTTCATGAGCAAATTCACCTCCTTCAGGGTTCATACCCCCTTTCCGTTACACGCTGTATAGTCTCCCCCGTTATCAATAACAGTCAGCCATCTACTGGGCAAAATTTGAATACCCTTCTCCCAAAATCAGGTAGGCTGGGACTCGAAACAATTTTCAAGTTCAATTTTAATACTTCCAGATTTTTCGATTTTTTTTCCTAGTAAATGAAATTTAAGAGCTCGAAATCAATGAAAGTCTGAAGGCGCAAGATCCGGGCTATACGGTGGATCTGGAACAGTCAGCCATCCTAGCTTCTCCAGCTGTTTATGTGTTAACTTGGCGCAATAAGGTCGTGCGTTGTCATGCAAAAGTTGGACTCCAAGTCGTTCTGGCCGCTTAATTTTTAACATCTCTGCTAGTTTGCGAAGCTGCTGCGTATACAGATTGGCGTTAATAGTCTGATGAGATTCGAGGAGTTCCCAGAAAATCATTCCTTGCCAATCCCAGAAAACAGACAACATAATCTTACGACCGTGTTCATTAAGTTTAGGCTGGGCTGGTGGGTTTTGCCCGCGAGGAATCCAATAGGCATGACGCGTGTTAGTTTCATAATGTATCCAGCTCTCGTCACATGTAATAATGTCCTTGAGGAGGTCTCGTCTGTGCGGACGAAGTAACAAACTTTGACAAATTAATGGCCACACGAACGGCGCGGTCATGGTCCGTTAACGCATGAGGTGCCCAACGTGACATCACTTTGCGATATCCCATCCATTTGAGATAACGATCTATAGTCGCGTGGGATTGTCCAAGCGCCTTCTCTAAATCGCGCGTACTATAGTCTGGATGTAGCTCAAGTTCGTGACGCAAAGCATCTTCATCGAAGATGGTTGGTCGGCCTGAGCGAGGTTGATCTTCGTAGCTTATATCACCGGTGTCAAAACGCTTGTACCAGAAACGAACAGTCCGATCGCTAGTAGTACCCGGTCCAAATGCAGTGTTAATCTTTTTAGCCGTTTCTGTTGAAGAGACTTTAAGTCGATGCTCATATAGCATAATAGCTCGCAGTTGACGCTGATCCATTTTCACTAAAGACTAATTATTGTGTTGCGTCCGCGCCTATTTATACCCTCACCATAAAAGATACTCATCCTTACTAGAAAGATCTAGAACTTTCTTGAATTCGTTTTAGTTGAAATACGAGAAAATTCGAGTAAAATAAAATATGGCAAGAACTTAAGAGACAACCTAATACAAGTTCACATATTTATAAGTTCTCCTGCTGCCCTACAGTTCCTCTTTAGTGTGTGTTTTTCCGTACATAAATTAGGTATGTTATTTGTATGCCGTTCAATGAAATCCAATTGATCTAAACTAGTATCTACACTAACATAATAAAGACGAAAGATTTGTATTTCTGTATGTATGTAGGTATGTTTGTAACGAATAAACTCAAAAACTACTGGACCGATTTCAAAAATGTTTTCACTATTAGATAGGATTAGGACTTGATAGGTACGCTATCAAGTTTCATCGCAATCGGTTCATTAGATTTTGCGTGAAGAAGTAAGGGCCCTTTCCCACGGCAAGATCCCGTTTTTTGCAGGTAGGGTTTTTTGCAGGATCCCGTTTAGTAGTGTACGTGTTTAAATATACGTCATATTCACACAAGCATCCTGTTTTTCGGATACTGAAAACAGGATGCTTTTGAATATAATTATGTATATTTAAACACGTACACTACTAAACGGGATCCTGCAAAAAAACGGGATCTTGCCGTCGGAAAGGGCCCTTACAGCTATGTACAGACCCCCGCGCATCAAGCTACCCGAAACTGTCAAATTTTCCCAATCAACTTTGAACCTTATGCTTGAGCGATAAAGTTAAAAATCTATTAAAGAAATTTGACAGATTGTAGTAGCTTGATGTGCCGGCGTCTGTACATATATTTTATCCCGATATTCTCACGGAATCGCAATTTACGCCGGTGAAACCGCGAGGTGGAGCTAGTTATAAATAAAGAGAAAACACTTATTTGATTTTTTGTAGGTACTCCTACCTATGTTTGTTTGTAACGCTTTCACGCTAAAACGGTTGAACGGATTTGGATGAAATTTGGCACATGGGTAGCCCACGACCTGGAGAGGAAATCATCCTGGATCGCACACGAAGGCGCGGGCAACAGCTAGTATATTAGGTATATACGTACATATGCTATGAACTTTTAAATTAAGGGGGTTCGTAAAAGTAACCCGCGAAATTCAAAATTGCTTGCGTTCTTTTGAAAATCGCATTCGGTGTTTGTATTGAAGTGTTCAGTGAAATGATATGTACCTACATATCGACGCTCGAAAGGCCAAATTGACTAAGCGGCATACACAACAGGAAAATATACGATTTTTTCCTGAACATTTAAACCATAAACTGTTCTCCGTTAGTTAGCCCGATGCCCCTTACCTACCCTCTTTCGCAAGGCTTGAAGCGTCAAGCGTCGAAATGTACTGAAACCTCCGGCGAGCGCCACACACTGGGCGAGTGGTGCTAGTTTCACCACTAGACAACTGACGAGGACAACTTCGCAAGTAAGTATCTCTTCACTGAGTACATAATATTCATTTTTAACCCTAGGTTCTTTGGGTATGATGTAGAGAAATGAAACATAAAAAAGTCAGTAAGGATTCTGATTTCGAGAACAGATTTGTAAACGACTAGCTTTCTCGCGTAAAATTCAGGAAATATCCCACGGGAACGTACTACCCGGATAGAATTATCCAAAGCACACGTACCTATACCCAGGTCATGTTCTACCTGTGTGCCAAATGTTATCGAAATCCGTTCAGCCGTTAAGGCGTGAGAAGGTAACAGACAGACACCCAGAGAAACCTTCGTATAATAGTACACTCCCGGACTTCTAAATCGAGCCACCCCTCGCATTTCCATTTAAATGGTATAGGTGAAATTATTATTGGTATATGCCGAAATTTTGATGACATCATTTTTTCGATTTAAATTCACGCCCATTATAAAATTTTTTATAACTTGTTGTTGTGTTATATAACTTTTAAACAAAAAATCCAGGGATGGATGACATTCCCATTATCAATAATAATTATTATCATCGAAGTCCAAACAGTTCCGCCATCTAGTGAGCGGTAGTCGTAACTAACATGTTGTGCATGGAGAGGAAAAGTAAAACAATGTCAATGAACCACAGTCACAGACACGAAACTACAGATTGAGGTGAGCGGGTCACGTCACCGTCACCCCGATCCCCTACTTAGGAGCAGTTTAAATTGTTGTAATTTAGATTTATCTCATTTGATAACTTATCTTATATTTCACCTCAATAGGTACCTAATAATATGACAAAGCGTATTACTTACTACCTACACCACAGTCAACTGCACGTCCACAGTAACAATAAAGATAGCAAGTAAGGATGAAGATAAGGGACATTTTCTTGGTTCAAGTCTTACTATTGGGTTGCCTAGGAACCTACTGGGGTGCAGTTTGCCATACAATAAAAAACCCAGTAGGTAGATATAGGTATGTATAATTATGTCACTAACACCTTACAAACGATCGTCCTTGTGTCATGCATGGGTTACATGTTACGTGGGCACATTACACACACACAAACTTACACAACACACAATCTATTAGCCATTACTGAAGTACTAACCATCGCCAGAATATACTTGAAGCACTGCATGTCCCCGCGACACTGCTCACCGCTCGATAAATTTCGTCTTCCCGCTGGAACGCGCCCTGTTTTCGAAAGGGTTTTATTCGGAATGCCTTGTGTACGTGCGTTGTCTACTGCTTACGATACAACACTGATGTCTGGTGGAACGATCAGTCGTGGAATGGAAGGGAAAGCCCGACTTGAATGTTAAT
The DNA here is from genome assembly GCA_949629135.1 of Eremobia ochroleuca. Taxonomy (NCBI): domain Eukaryota; kingdom Metazoa; phylum Arthropoda; class Insecta; order Lepidoptera; family Noctuidae; genus Eremobia; species Eremobia ochroleuca. The sequence goes on from OX451408.1 coordinate 17,631,343, forward strand.
GATGACAACTCCCCGCCACCTTTCTGCCTCCGTGCCGGCGACCAGTTATCAAAAAGATTTGTGAGTCTTGCAGATATGTGTGGAACCTCTAAATAAGATGTAGGTATTTTATTTGCGGGGCAATTTATGAGTAATTCCTTTAATTTGCCACATAAGTCTCAATATCATTCATATTACGAGTGCCTTCCTCAAGCTGCCACGGCCGCGGCGCGTCAGAAGTGAAAGTGCTAGTACCGCTCCTACCGTTGCTTCGATGCGTGCTTCCAAATCATCTCGAACTTCAAGTCTTTCGTCACACAATAGACTATGACAGAAGGTTGTCTCCATCCAATGACAACAGATGATGTGCGTGTGAACTGAGGGACCAAACTGGGAATTCGCAAAATGAAAACCCTAGCATTTAGTAGTAGACTTAAAACAATTGTAGAACGAATCTGGGAATTTGTAGGCAAATATATTAAAAACTACTGCACTTTAAACGTGGTCCCTCAATTCTCACAGACCATCAGTCAGATCTCGGAAAGTATCTTAAAAATGAAGGTTTTGTGAATACATACATTTAGTAGAGAATTTGTAAAGGTGTACCTATACTAAAATACCAGACCACGAAGCATTAAAGATAAAAAAAATATAACGACTGAACTGTGGTCCCTCAGTCCACACCACAAAGATAAATATTTTAGTGAATATTACTGAATAAAACCCCTCTTTTTCTACATAAACTTTTAATGAAAGTCTTAAAACGTATTGTAAAAAAGAAATGGAGCAAAACAGACGGACACACGCAGACGCTCGGCCTACGTCCGGCGATTTCAAACGAATGCACATGCAGACAGACTAATGATGGGTACCGATACTATGTGAAATGGCAGTCCGCTTGCATTCTAGTCTACGTACACGCTCGTCTGTGTGCCTGCGTTATTGCTCGTTGTATGGTGCTGACCTTTTGTATCTATCTCTTCTTCGGTCACATCCCTCCCTCCTTGCCCAACAGTTGTGTAACCGGTGTTATGACTCAAGGATCATTTTGATTTAATTAGGTTTTTACTCGTTAACTAATTATACTGCCACGTATATTTAATTGGCTATTTTTTTGTTAAACTTTAATGTATTAGTAATTACGGCAACGTAAATGCATCCAATGTTAAACACATCGATAAGGGTTTTTTGATACGAGCTTTCTGTGTCTCATAATTAAGTATATGTAATAGGAAGTATTGAGCACAGTGTCAAACAGTAAGACCATATTTAGAATCGAATTCATTTATTCATCACATTCGCTGAATAACAAAAATTGTAAAATGTTTCAGTAACTAGTGACTACTGAGTTGTGACGTCACTATACATTAAACCAACCTGAAGCCCAATTCCCGCAATTTTATTAAAAACGTTTAAGATCTAGTCTTAATTAATCTCATCTCAGCGATAATCAATTTCAAAAACTTGTCAAAAAAGTACGAAACTTGAAGGCATTTTAGACTGATCGAGGCTGAGATTAGAATGTAAACGTTCTTAAAATGACGAGAATTGCTCCTTCCCAGGCCTGCACCGTGGCACCGCCACGTTCAATAACGACTAACAGCTAGAGAATACAATCCCGGGATCCCGGCCGTTTTCTGGCCCCGAAAATCCCAAGACTGTACCTACTTGGCCAATCCCGCGAGAATATCCCGTAGCGTCGCAGCGACTTATATCGAGCATCTGCTGATCACAATACCAGCAGCCGATGTGTAGCTGAGACAGGGACATGTAACGAATGACTAGATTGCACCTACAACACGCGTGCAGTGAACTTGTCCTGGCCTCCTTGCCCGTCTCACTTGGTAAACCAACAAACGTGGAATCGCATGATTCACAAACTGTGAACAATCCGAATCTCACCGAAGACCACGAGACAAGTAAACTGAAGACAAATGCACTTTACACGCGACTGTACTACTTTACGTTTCATATGCCCGCTACGGCAGCAGCGTGATGCTTAACAATACAATATTTTACATTATTTTAACATTATTTATAATATTATAAAATGCAATGAACATAACAGTAATTAAACTTTACAACGTCGTTTACAAAACAATTATTTAAAGCACAAATGTGTTGTATTTATACAAAGACGATAAAAATCGTGATAAGGTACTACATAGAGGAATCTCATCGTTGCGATGCTAGTCTACCTAGGAAGAGTACCTAAAATAGTACGTACAAGTCTACTAACTAAATAATATCTACAGAGCGAGGCTTGGCCTTCGCTGTTCGATGTCGACACGGCACTATATTCCTTTAGAGCAAAGCTTACTATATCCAGCATGAAAACACTAAGGATTAAATTATCGGAATATTCTTTTTTTTTCTTGAAAAACAAAATATATAATATATATATATATATATATACCTAGTATAATCAAAAAAGTATTTAAAATGTTTGCTAATATTCTTTTTACCGAAAAAACGTGTATGCTACACCTTTTTT
>OX451408.1:17634015-17690177 GCA_949629135.1 Eremobia ochroleuca
CGCGAGACTAAGCGGACGTGTGTTTTGTATTGATTATAATGAAATAAACAATTACGACAAATCAATTATTATATAATATAATTATTTGCGCCGTCAGTACAAAAGTAAAGTGTGTCGCGTGTGACTTGTAGGTTTTTACAGACTTTTATGTGCAAGATGAACTAAATATTTTTATAAACAATAAATAAAGTGTTTCTGGTAGTATGTCTAATCCAGGATCGAGCCCGTTTGGTCGTAGCCAATTACTACGGCGAAGTCCTCCACCGACGCCAAACGAACCATTACCCCCGAGTGACCCAAATCCACCAGCACCCACGGAGAATGAATTGCCGATCGAAGTCATTAGTACGCCGGAGATCCAGAAATGGATCGGATCTATAGAAGCTATTCTGAATGAAGTATGCACTATTGTCAATGAAGGGAAAATGAACGCAGACCAGAAGCTTCGTGTCTCTACTCTTTGCCGTAGGGTTTCAAGTGGGACTTCTCAGATGGCCGTCTTATACCAATCGTTGAAGACGAAAACGATTCAAGCCCATACCACAATCCAGCATCTCCAGGTTCACCAGAACGTCGTGGACTCACTCCAGCAGTTTAAAGAGGTCGTTGAGACTAAGTGTAATCCTTCGGAAAACACTTCTTATGCTAGCATGGTGAAGAAAGGTTCCGATAACTTCGTCCGTCCTGCAAATTTGAGATCAGTCGCCATCTATCCCAGCGATAAGACCCAAACAAGTGACGACACCAAGTCACTTGTCCAAAAGATAATCTCCCCGGAACAACTTAAGCTTCATGTCCGTGGTCTGAGAAAAATGAAAAATGGGGGCGTTCTGATTAGCACCGAAAATAAAGGCGATATTGACAAGCTCAAGAACTCGGAAAAATTAGTTTCATCGGGCCTTACAATAGAAGAACCTTCCAAACGCCGCCCTAGGGTCGCTGTTATTGGTGTCCCTGTTACCCTTACCGAGAAGGAAGTATTTGACTGTATTTACGAGCAAAACCTCTCAGACAAGTTGCCGAACATAACTCGTGAGTCCGTCCTTGAGAGTATCAAATTGAGCCACAAATCGGGTAAGAAAGACCTTCCTACCTGTAACTACATCTTAGAAGTACCAGCTAGCATAAGGAAAATTATGATAACTCAAAGCCGAATTTTTATTAATTGGACATCATGCCCTGTGAGAGACTTCACAATAGTCACCAGGTGCTTCAATTGCCAGCAGTTCGGGCACGCAGCCAAATTTTGCCGAGAAACTAGTCCTACTTGCAACCACTGTGGAGAGACAGGACACTCCTTCAAGGAATGCAACAGCAAATCTTCTCCATCTCAATGTGCGACGTGCAAACGCTTTAAGAGGAAATGTGACCATCCAACTGGCGATGCAAGTTGCCCGGCGCGCAAATATGCAGAGATCAACTACATTAACTCAATAGACTATGAAGGCGCCTAAGAGCGCCACCGAATAGTTTTATTTAGTAAGCACATAAACAGTTAGCTTATCCTCTATATATATTTCCACTTAGTTTGTAACTTTCATGACAAATCAGCTAATTTGTGATCTAGATAATTTCTCTGTGTCTGAATCTAAAATCTGTAATGTCGAGGACTGTAAACACCTTCTCCCTTCTGGTGACAAAAAGTTAATCCTACTCACACAGAATATTCGCAGCATAAATCGAAACATGAACGGTTTTGAAGTATTATTACAGAATCTTGATATAAGCTGTGATATTATCGTCCTAACGGAATGTTGGCTGTCAAAACAGACAGTAAACTTGCCATCTCTTGACGGTTATTATTCATACAGTACAGACAGAAACATAAACCAAAACGATGGATTAGTAGTTTATATCAAAAATAATTTACAAACAATCAAAGAAGAACCGGTATCCCAAGATAGTAATTGCTTAATAATTAAAATTATTCCCGATACAGTTATCATGGCTATTTATAGGCCTCCTTCACAAAATATTGAAGGATTTTTAGACTCACTTGACACAAACTTAAAAAACATAACCTCTTTTAAAAACATAATACTTTTGGGCGATATTAACATTAACATTGCTTCCGGGAAACCTGATACCCATGTTCATAATTATCTGAATATTTGCTCATTTCATGGACTTTTACCAGCTCACTATCACCCCACGCATCAGAGTGGCTCATGCTTAGACCATATCATTCTAAAATCGAAAAATCCATCCAAAACATTGGTTACTAATTCGTCGCTTACCGATCATCAGGCTGTTTTACTAACATTACAAATAAGTGCACCTAGAAAAAACTGCATGCGTAGCTACACTAAAGTCAATATGATAAACCTTGAAAATGACATACGCGGTATTAATTTTGGCCCCGTTTACACTTCAAACGATGCAAATATTACTTTACATTATTTCATTAACTCGCTACAATATGCAATAAGAAAAAACACATTCACTAAACCCATCCCAAGAAAGTATAGTTGTATTAAACCCTGGATCACGCCCGGGCTCGTTCGTTGTATAAGACAGAGAGACAAACTTCACCTAAAATTGAAACTTGCACCTGATAATGAAATACTTTCTCTAACATATAAAAGGTATCGAAACTTCTGTAATAATCTTTTGAAAAAAATAAAATATCAGTACGATAAAAATGAATTACAGAAGGCGGGAAAAAACAGTAAACTTGTCTGGAAATTTATTAAAACTAATACATTTAGATCGAAAACTCCTGAACCTCCGCTTGATTTGCTAACAACAGAGATAAACCCATCCGAAGCAATGAATTTTGTAAACAATTTTTTTGTTAATGTCGGTAAAAACTTGGCTGAAAAATGTTTAAATTCTAGTAATTTTTCCCCTGAAAAGCCGACCACAACATCCTCTAAAATAAATTCTTTTGTTTTATTAGATACCGACGTTGACGAGGTAGTAAGAATAATAAACGGGTTAAAATATGATTGCGCTACTGGTTGGGATGGCATACCTAATAATATACTTATAAGATTTAAATACCTACTTGCCCCTCCGCTAACCCACATTTTTCAGCTATGTTTATCTAAAGGAATATTCCCTAAATGGCTTAAAAAAGCTGTGGTCACACCTGTATTTAAGTCTGGAGACAAAAACTGTGTGAATAACTACAGACCCATTTCAGTACTAACAGGCCTCTCAAAAATTTTAGAAAAAATCATTAACAGTAGGTTGATAAAATATCTGGAAGATAAAAGACTTCTTTCAGATAGTCAATTTGGTTTTAGGCCCAAAAGATCAACTAACCAAGCAGTACACAAACTAACTAATTATATCACTACCAATCTGGATAATGGTATGCACACAATTGGGATTTTTCTAGACCTTGCTAAGGCCTTCGACACTATTTCTTGTACTTTACTTTTGCACAAGCTTGAAACACTTGGGATAAGAGGAGCACAACTACAACTATTTTCTGATTATCTCAGCGATCGTCATCAGTGTGTAAAAATAGGTCAGTTTACAAGTTCTGAACTCAAAAATAGTTGTTTTGGAATTCCACAAGGCAGCATTTTGGGACCCACATTATTTTTAATCTATATAAATGAACTATGCAGCCTGTCCCTCCAAAATGGTATGTTAATGTCTTATGCGGATGACACCGCTCTATTGTTCTCAGCCAAATCAAAAAATGAGGTCTATGAACATGCTCAAAATGGTTTAAACATTGTGTCCAATTGGCTCCATAATAATCTCCTAACATTAAATCCAGATAAAACTAAATACATTCTATTTACAATGAGAAATACTAACATACCGCTTACTAATCTAAACATTTATGCACATAAATGCAACACGTACGCTGACGCGGCATGTTCTTGCCCCACTTTAGCTAATGCTGACTATTTGAAATATCTGGGTGTCACTATTGACTCCAATCTAAATTTCCGTAAACATATCGATTTACTTTGTACTAGAGTGCGCAAATTAATATACGTTTTTAAGAATTTACGGAACATAGCTGACTATAAATTAATTAAACAGGTTTATTTAGCTTTGTGTCAATCCATTCTTACCTATTGCATAACTTCTTGGGGTGGTGCAGCAAAAACAATTTTACTCCCTCTAGAGCGTGCTCAAAGAGCAGTTCTAAAGGTTGCTACCTTTCGCCCTTTTAGATTTCCTACGCACCAGCTCTTCATAGCGTGTAATGTATTAACAATACGGCAATTATTCATTCTAAGCATAGTACTACACCAGCATACTGCACTTCCTTTTAATCCAGACCCTTCCGTCAAGAGAAGAAAGGATTTGGTTTGCATAGGGTCTCAAACCAAACATGCGTTCGCTAATCGATTTTATGTATTTTTAGGACCTTTTCTGTATAATAGGCTCAACAAGGTACTAAACCTCTATAGTGTAAGTTATAAAAAATGTAGTACAATGTTATCAGAATATTTAGCGACCCTCAACTACACAGACACAGAAAAACTTCTAGAAATTCTGTCATGATGATAATATTTTATTCCCTCGTAAGTATCTACTTTTGTATATTTACATAGGCTAGTTTTAGGTATTAATGTAACAATATGCTTTTTCTCATAGTTGTTAATAGATTATCTGTAGTCAGTTTTACTTAATTAAAATTTTATTTTCCCTTTGTAATTTAAATGTAAGTGATGGCCTGAAACACAGGTTTGTATAAACCTAGATCGGGCAGGTCGCTACCTAACATTCTACTTCCGAACCATCATTGCTTGTACCTGTAATATAAAGATTTTAGCTTAAGTTTATTATTATTAGGCACTATAAATGTATAAGGAATTTACTACTGTTGGCTAAATGTACTTTACTTGTAAACGTTTTTATTAAATAAATTTTATTATATTTTTATTATATTATATTATTTTAATAATTTCCCTTGTTGTACAATTCTAGATAGACTTTCCGATAGTCCAATAACTTTTGCTACGGTATGTTGAAAGGTACTTATAATTATCTTGTTGATATTTAGCAGAATTTGGATCCAGTTTTTTTTGCATTTGCTTGCACTGGCTATTAATTTTATGTCCGAAGATATTTAGACTCATCTTGATAATATAATATCACGTATAACTCTCACAAAGCGTCCGCAACTGCCTACACGTGCGATTGCTAACCGCGTAGCGAGCGAAATGAGTTTTGACAAGAATGCGCCTGCCTGCCACCCGCACCTCTCCCGGTCCCCGTTCTCGTCCTACCCCCGCGCCCCTATACCCCGCAGGCGAGTACTCAATTAAGCGGTTTGCCTATAGTTCTTTTACATAACGGAGCTGTTTTGTAAAACTACTAGCGGTTTTGTAAAACAGCGGATTCTACAATTCATCTGCAAGAGATACGCTACCTACATGAATTTGCCGTATTACAGCCATTTTATACTACTTTCAAAAAATTACAGTAAGTTTTGGTTTGAATTTTCGAATAATAAATTTAAAGTCAATAAGTAGACTAAGCAAATAATTTTCCCGGCTTGACAAGTGGCGTCAATGTGGTATGAATGGTACGGCAGGTGCACGGCGCGCGCGGCACACAACAGACTCGTGCGCTCGGAAAGTATCTATAAAATGCACTGTAGTTCAAAATTCCCGGCCTAGCTTCTACTCCTTAGTTTTCGTGGGCGGAATATAGATGGCGCCAGTCGGTAAGGAAAAATTTCCTCCTAAAATTTGTACGGAGCAGTTATTCCTCCCTCTTTAGGGTATTTATACAATTCTGTGGCGCTCGGTAAGATAAGATAAGATATTCTTTATTTGTTTAAACATGGTATACCTACATACAAGAGCATGCAAGATTAAAATCAATTATTTAAGTCCGGTCATGTCTAGCCGTAAGTATCGGCGTACAAATATATCTATAATGTTGAAAACTCAAAAATTATAAAATTTCACAAAAATAAAGAAATTGCAGTTACAAAATTTATAACTTAGAGACCTGTTAATTCAAAATTATTTTTATATTATCATGTCAACATTCAAAATTAATAAAAAAAGAACCACAAATACAAGAACAATGTCAAAGTTGAAAGATACATGATGTCAAAATTACAGCCGTAAGTCAAGTAAGTCCAAATTAACAGATTTATGTCAGATTACAAGATGAATGTCAAAATTACAGGATTTATGTCAAAATTATGAGTTAAATGTTCAAATTACAGGATTTATGTCAAAGTTATAAGATTAATGGTCAAAATTACAGAATTTATGTCCAAATTACAATTATAATACAGGGTGTAAGGAGAACGCTTCCGAAGCCAGAACGTACATTATATACAACCTAAATGCTAACGAATACCAGTAACCTTTCGCTTTAAATTGGTTATTTTCAAAACTTCATATTTCGTAAACACGCAATGGAAACCGTAAAAAAACGTGAGGTCACTGACACGCAAAGCAACATTGCGCCACAGCGCGTACGCGCGTCGCAGGCGCCACGCGCTCCGTACGGCCGCGTCACGGGATTTATACGGAATTTACAAACACCACTTTCAAATGCCTACCCCTACAACACTTCAGAAAATTATAAATTTTAATCGCATTCGTAGCCTACTGTTAAACATTAAAGCTCACAGGGGTATTTTACGTACCTGTCTAAATCCTTTGTGACCTTATGAGGACTGGCTCGAACTGCGCTCCGTCCATTTCAATACAAAGCCGGGCCCGTCGCTGTATCGACCCGTGAACACGAGGCATTAGTGTAGGATCCTCAACACATTTTGTACGTAATCTATCAAAAACGCTCACTATTCTGCCCCGCATTTCATCAGCACTGTCACATTCCCGATTAAACACTCTTTCTTTCACATAACCCCATAAAAAGAAGTCCAAAGGTTTTGAGTCGGGCGAACGAGCCGGCCAGGCGTGTGGCCCCAGCCTTCCGATCCAGCGGTCATCAAAAAGCTCAGTGAGACGCTCGCGGACGGGGCCCGTAACATGCGGTGGAGCGCCATCGTGCTGGAACCATGCTCGACGAAATTCAGCCAGCGATACATTATCTAGCATATCATCTAAATGTCCGTTTATAAAATTAAGATATGCTGATACATTGAGGCGCTGCGGTAGAAACACTGGTCCTAAAATTCGTCCATTAAAAACACCAGCCCATACGTTGACGGACCACCTGGTCTGATGGCCGGTTTCTTGAGTGGCGGACGGGTTCACGTTTGGCCATACATGGGCATTCCTTCTGTTCCACATCCCGTTTCTCGTGAATGTGGACTCGTCCGTCCAGATAATGTGCTCAATAAAGCCAGGCGCTCGTTGTTGTTGATCTAGCAGCCAACGACAGTACGCACGACGACGAACGTGATCATTAGGTAGCAAAGCTTGAACTTTGTGTATTGTAGGGCCGCATTCTGTTCCGGCGCAAGACTTTGTGAACTGTCCAGTGAGAGACTGTCGGTACGCCCCGGCGCCACAATAATTTCGCGGCACTTCGTGTGCCCGGGCGTGGATTTTGACGAATCACATTTAAAATACACTCCTCGGTCCGAACATTCACTTGATGTCCACCACCTGCCGCGCCGCCACCGGAGCAATCGGTCGATTTTCTAAGACTCGCTGAAAAGCCGCCGTTATCATGCGAGAATCAGACGGATGCTGGACGTTCGGAAATCTGTTTCGGTAAATTCTCAACGCTAGAGAAGCATTGCCACGGGCTTCTCCTAAACACATCAACATGTTGCCGTATTCACGAGCACTGTACACGTATGCCTCAAGGCATTGTTTAACACAACAAAAATAATAACTAAAAAACAATAAAACACCACTAGAAACGTAACAATAATAACTAAACACAAATTTAAAACTAACTAAACAGTATTAAATACGATTCAATAGCTATCGATCGATTAAACGTAACGCACATTCGCTCACGAACCGAGTCGGAAAGGAACTAACTAGATTAATAAAGAAGTACTAAAAAGATCAAACAATGCCGCCAAACAAAAGCCGCGCGTGCGCCGCCGACTCGGTGGCTCGTAGTCACTTAGCGGCGTCTTTGACTGTGCAAAGATCAACAAATTACAGAGGAGAAAATGTTAAAAGAATAATTATGAAATCAAAAACCAATTATTTTTAATTGTTAGGAAATTGTACTTATGCTTTATTACAAACTGTTTTCATTTTCTAACTTTTAAATAAGATTTAACGGGTTTCTTAGATTAAATTAATTTAAGTATCCACTTTAATTTGATTGGGTTTACTTACTAAATGAAGGATACAATTATTGCAAAAAACGAGCGCGAGTCGTGTGACATAAAGTTCAAATTCAATTGAATCACGCGCGCTAGTTGCTTCAAACTGTACACGCGATGAAATTTGTTTTGTCAATCACAGCTAAAGTCGGCGATCTTTTACTTTATTTCATTCACTATCGATTATCGACTTACATACAAAACTGTTATTAAATGCACGACACAGTGCATCAATTTAAAACTATTGACGCTTCTGTAATGTTTTTTCTCATTTATTTTGGCGGCGCTTTACAAAGGATGCTTATGGTCGCCGCCGCGTCGCGCATAGCCGTGGACGCCTACCTCTCAAACTAGATGGCCCGGGTTCAAACCTTGGCCTATCAATGAGTTTTGTGATCATTTACCTTGATTATCAGTATTCGAAGGAAGGTTATTAGTACTAACTTGAGCACGTCGGATCAAAATTGTAACCTTGTTCAAGGGGAAAATCATTACGATCCTTGCATGAATGAAATCCGAAAGCAGATATCCCACGAGTAGGTACAACTGAAATGAAAAGCCATTTGCTTCAAGCGATCGAGTAAAGGTTAGGAGCACCGCCGCACGAGCGAGCCGTCGCGTCGCGTGGACTTGGGGTCGTCGGCCGCGCCGCGCAGCTGTTAGCGAGCGCGCGCGCACTTTGAACTCGAGGTTATGCGCGAGCGTCAGATGATATTTATTTACGAATACATTGCTTGTTAGAGTTGTTAAGAAAAAAAATGTGTTTAATCGCAAATAATGGTTTCATTTAACTGTTCTCACAGCATAGTGTACGAAAAATGCTAAAAAAATACGTAAAATTGTTAATTTTTTTTTTCAGTTTTTTTGATGGTATCGTATCGAGAATCACTAGCCCTATCACCTGTCTTCGTTTTCGGAAGCGTTTCCCTGGCACCCTGTATATGTGAGGAAAAAAGTTATTCAAAAAACTTTTTCGGCTAGAAATTCGGAGACACTGTAATATGCTTTATGCAAAAGGAACATTTTTAATTGACGCTTGAATGCATTACTATTTAACTCTTTCCATCGTTTAGGCAGTAGGTATATTAAATATACATAGTGGGAGCCATGCAGACGATACTCTTGCGCATGAGTGCCGTTTTTGCTGGATAGATGCGAAGAATAGTCGCATCTCTTCGGTGCTCCCGTACCCACTTCACAACACTAACAAATGAGCGTTAACAATATTTGCGCAACTTTACCGCCTGTTTTATTTCGCCACTAAACAAGATGTACAGAAGGATCACTTCCCGCAAAAACGTGGTACATACAGAAGTCTGCCGTGTGTCGGCAGTTTATTATTATGCGTTATTGGCGTGCGATTGTCATCTCATGTAGGTAGTATACATGCTTGCGTCGACCACACGCGTACTTACTGTCGGTGTTTGTTCTCAAATACGTAATAAGATATAACTTTGACGCAAAACGCTAAGCTGACCTGTATTACAAGTATTATATTATACAACGTGTAACGTTAAATACGCAAAACCTGAAAATAGTTTGATCAGAATAACGAGCAGAATTAATTGAACCACTTTTTAATATAGGTCACATTTTTCAAAAAATCTTTATTAAAAACGTTGCCGTGTCTATTTATTAATAGGTCAAGCAACCCAATGTCAGCGCGGCGCAGCGGCCCGGTGACGACTCCTCCCTCGATAAAGCGTCGTCGCAGACGCAAGAAACGATCAGAATGGCCAGTAAAACTAAAACAGCACATAAAACCTTTACAATTTTTTTAATTACTTATTTTCTCTCTGCAATAGGTCAATTGAATTAAAAATCAGTTGGGGTGTCTGAAGTTTTGCGCATTTAACGTTACACGTTGTATATGTACTTACAAAATATCAGATGGAGTTATCTCGTTGTGTTATTTAATTACACTTACAGACACAGAACCGATCACGCTGTTCATGATCTTGGCAGTGTTATTAGTGTACCGATCTATATAAGTACTAATATACTGTGAATTGTATTGAATATCAATTCAGTATTGTTCACTAAGCGGAACAGCATAATACTGCGGGCCAATATAATCTGATATTTTTGTGAGAATCTGGCTTTCTGTTCCCATTCATCATCATTATTTGAGAAATGAATGATGTTTAATGTGCCTGTACCTTGATGGCGTAGTCCCTGGCCTCGGGGTAGCAGTGCAGGTGCTCGACGAGGCTCTCGGTGCGCGCCAGCACGCTCTCCGCGCTCTCGGCCGCGACCACCGCGCTGATCACGTACGCCGTGCGCGAGTGGATCGATGACTGCTCAAATAACGTACAACAACAACATAAATATTTGTCTGCAGGTATAAGAAGTGACACTAAACAAGGTGAAAAATTATTTTTAATTTTCCTATAAGATACCTAATATAATATAGAGTTTAGCAAGTAACATAAATAAAATTGGATTCCATCCGCAAAGCTCATCAGCGTCGCTTTTATATGATCCATTCCCACAAAAAAAGCATAAAAACGATTTTGTGAGGCACAGTATTAAGACACATTTTGCCATCAGGCAGAGGTGTACCAAACAGTACACCTACATTTTGCCATTAGGCACAGGTATACCTAATAGTACACCTACATTTTGCCATTAGGCAGAGGTGTACCAAACAGTACACCTACATTTTGCCATAAGGCACAGGTATACCTAATAGTACACCTACATTTTGCCATTAGGCAGAGGTGTACCAAACAGTACACCTACATTTTGCCATAAGGCACAGGTATACCTAATAGTACACCTACATTTTGCCATTAGGCAGAGGTGTACCAAACAGTACACCTACATTTTGCCATAAGGCACAGGTATACCTAATAGTACACCTACATTTTGCCATTAGGCAGAGGAGTACCAAACAGTACACCTACATTTTGCCATAAGGCACAGGTATACCTAATAGTACACCTACATTTTGCCATTAGGCAGAGGTGTACCAAACAGTACACCTACATTTTGCCATTAAGCACAGGTATACCTAATAGTACACCTACATTTTGCCATTAGGCAGAGGTGTACTTAATAGTACACCCACATTTTGCCAGTTATGTTTAAAAGTCCCTTGGAATAGGAGGCGAGATATATGTATTTGTAGCGACAAGACTACGTAGGTATTCCGGTTAGACCGAAAGTCAAAACGCAGTAATGGGACTTAAATCCCGATTACTGCATTTTGAGTCTCGCTCTATACGAAAACATTTTTTTTCCCACTTGTACCCAGTGGGGACGACCGGATGAGGACGACCGGATGGGGACGACCGGGTGGGGACGACCGGTAATAAACCCGTAATCCATCATTTTTCTTAGCAGCCAAGATAAATATTTGTATAAAACAGGTGACTTAGAGCAGAGAATACATCTTAAGTTATGTCGTAAAACTAATTTTTAAAAACATTTCCGGACTTTTCACAACCGTACGATATGAACACGGACTAGATAAATTTCTAGTCCGTGGATATGAACAACAAACTCAAGGCCGTTCAAAAAGTGCGTCGTATGTTTTGTGAAACTTTGTCTCGATTGTAATTTCCCAAACTGATAATAAAATGATAGACGTGTCCCCCGACGCACATCTAGCTCGTATTGTAGATCATACGAGAACACTGCACATCAGTCAAGTAGGTAGGTACTTTCTTACTTAACATTTAATTTGGTATTGAATGTAATAGGTACGCTTTCTGGCAGCAGTGGTAGGTGCAAAAACATGTTGTTCTCCGTTTCCTTCTCACACACGTGCTGATTTAATCAATGTGCGTACAATTTTTATAAAATTCGTGTGGTTCAGAACATCGCTCGAATATTTGGTTTTTGAATAGTTACAAGAAGTTTAAGTAATTTGGCACTTCTTGCAAGCTTGGCATCTTAGCTTGCTTGCTCATGTACGTAGACCACTTTCGTGTGATTGTTTTAAGGAAAGTAATGCATATGTAAGCGCTGTTCTAATGTCATCCGGCTAGTATAGAGATAGCGGCCGCCGCCCTCGCCGCGCCTGGCTCTTCGCCGATCATGACGTCAGCGACCCATTTCTCTCATTTATTTATAATTCCGAGAGTTAGATAAGCTCGGTCCAGGCTTATCACTTGTATTCATACGTCTGTACAATATTGTAATGTGCACAAGTACGCCACTGTACACTGTAGGTAGCGAAAATCACTTCGCGAATTTCTTGAGTGATAGATTAAACAGTTGACACAGTTTACTTACTGCGATACACAACAGATGCGTACAGCACTACAGAAGGATTTACGATTTACTGCGGAAGGTTATACCTCTCAATGCTCTACATTCACCTGAGATATTTAGTAATGTACCTACTAGTCTGGGAAACGAATTGTTTACCGACTAAAACTATAATACGTAATATACAAATGATAACTGCCATTGTCGATCTGTCATAAATGTTATACCTACCTGCAACACAGCAAAACATACATAGGCAAGGCAGTGTGTCAATCTGCTAAACAATACATTTCCCTGACTGTACGAGTTGAGCTTGGAGTTGTCCCACGCATCACGTACCTACTATGTATACAGTAGGCCCGCATGGTGTTATAGTTTCTCCGAACTATCCCCCGCGCCGCGGCGCCGCCACTATCACTCGCTGTTTATCGCGATAGCGCGCGGCGCACGGCACACAACATGCTCATCAACATTGATAACAACAAATCTGATGCACAAATAACTGTGGCAGAGCTCAGTGTTTGTGAACTATGGTGTTGTTCAGTTGTTCTGTGTCAGTGTCTATTTACAATAACATGATTGCTAATTCCTCTATTTTTAGTATCTACCGGTTTGAAAGGGAACTGGAAAACATTGCATCAGCTGATATTCTGAAGATCTATTGTTTTTGTGCAGTGTGTTATGAGTATTATTATTACAGACCTCGGGCTGCAACTTGTACTGAATGCAACACATTATTTTAATGATGCTCTATCCAAGATTGTTTAAGAAACAGCAAAAAAATAATGTACCTACTTACTGTACTATAATACAATAACTTATTGAATAAAATATTGAACACTGGAATGGTGGAATATTAAGTGTGAAACATAATCTACAGTATATATTGTACACTGACAGCTAATATTATAATCAGTGGCGTGCCTAGTGGTTAAACTTAGGGCAAGCCAACATACTTAAAAAAAAAAAACTAAGTACCTACCTACCGTATCGCCTGTCACAAGTTGTGCCTACCGACTGATTCGTTTTAGTTCTTACTAATATTCTTATTTCATAATTGTAAGTTTTTGCTATTAGCAATTAAAATGAAATGTTTTTTAATAGCACCATTTTTTTCTTATATTATAAATTATATACTCAAAGTATTGGTAATCCTTTACAAAATCGCAACTTTTTCATTTTCATATTATCAGTTTCGTGTAAAATATGATAAGACGTATAAGAGCCATCTATTAACATTATTGGCACAACAGAGCTCAGAGTTAGTTCATATTTCACTCGCTCGCAACAGTCGCTATAGGCAAAATATTACAATCTGGCCACTAGATGGCGTACAAGTTATTGATTGATTTCTAACTACACATTGTTTACGATGTTGATAATATTTATAATTATAATTACTCACAATGTGAACAGCCATAACTCTTCAATTTTCGTTTCTTTATCACAGACAGATGACAAACACCACACACACGCACACGGAAGGCATGGTAAAAATTACTAGACAGATTTACTTTACCTTCAGTAGCTTTGATAAAAGCCGTTTTTTGTCAATTCATTTAGAGAACATGATCCTGGCGCCTGCTTTAATTTTTACAATTAATTAAGCGGCCTTTACAAAATATAAAAATTATATATTCTAACTCAAAACGGCGTAATCAGTCGGCGTCAAAATTTGGCGAACGTTTTAATTTCTACCAACAGCTGTTTTTCTATTGCAATTTTCGATAATTCGGAAAGCCGTTCTTGTTCTTGAGTACTTATTTCTTAAATAAATATGTGTGAATACTTATTTAACACGTTCCGTGAAACAACTTGTCGCAGGAATGGTCACAATTAAATGAGCTATCTTTAAAAGTTCCAGAAAGGCACCCTGAAGGCAATTTTCGACTAAAATGCCTATTACGTAATTTAGATTTCTGAGAAATAGGTACTCAAAAAGTAGGTTTAGGTGAAGTAATGAGATTATATTCGTCTGTAAAACTTGAAAGTATTTACCTTTCCGAATAAAGATTGCACATACTTTAATCCATCACAAGGCACATTTGCAAGCGTTTCCGAATTCATTTTAATGTCAAGAAACTTTTTAATCACTTCAAAACAAAGATAATCACCGCAAAACTAATCACAACACTTCATTTCACAGAAAATGTCCAAGCAAAAAATGCACCAGTAACCGCTCGAAACGAACTTGAACTAATTTGAAATTGTATCATTCCATTCCATAGATCGAGCTTTGCACAGCGACGCGCTCATTCATACTATTTACACACACACGCTTTGCTATACGTTCCATTCATAAAAAATCAGAAGCCAGGCTTAAAAATCAGTACAATTTGGAAAATAAGTACATACTGATGTAATCAACAACGTGAACAATTTGTATACAAATAGTGCGAGGTCCAGAAGCCTCATAAGAAGCCAGCTGGTGCGAGCGAGACGGGACGATGTTTATTGTTGCGTTCTCGCAATAGCGGTATTGGAGAGGTTTGGCAACGGTGCGCGTGATGAAAACTGTGCGGGATTTAAATATTATTCTTCGAGTATGTAAACCTGGCAACCTTGCATCGAACGTATAGCAGGCGGCCGCCGGCCGGGGCGCGCAGTTTTTATTATTCTTATCAATTCTTGCGACATGATTGAGTTGGTTAATTTACAAGTTTACTTGTGTAGTTTTATTTTTTTTAATTTTTTATTGTTAGGCTCACGTTTGACTGAAAGCCGGGCTTTTCGGCTTTAATGAAAGGAACGCCCCTGATTATAATGTCACAATCATGAACAGTATAGTCAACAAGAGGGTGGTGTATACATATACAGGCTACAATGTTCATGTTCACTATCACAAATATTCATTATTATTGTGCATAAGGAGAAACTTAGTGGTTTTAAACATTTGTTTTTGCAGTACCTCCTTGACAATTGAAAAGTGCCTTAAAGATTGACTGTTTTTTTTTTTTAAATCAATCAATCAAAGGGGAATGGGCAAAAATATATGGAGCTTGGTCCAAATTTCCACCACCAATAAGAACTATGGCATATGATGGAACACTGCGTACTGAATCATTATAAGAAGACCGCAACCAAAAATATTTACTCAGTAAAAAGTTATGACCCCATGAAAACTTGCAATTTAAAAACCTTTTTACGCTTCTTTATTTCACTATATCTTTTAAACTACTCGGTTGATTTAGGTGTATGACATTTCGTTGTAATTCATACGTTATTCTGGTTGATATAAGTTATATGACGTCAAAATAAAAACAATATGGCGGCCGCGGTAGGTACCTCGCTACGTCAAAAAAATCAAACCCTATCATGTGGGGTATCAAATGAAAGGTCTTATACCTATCTTTACAGTGCTTATATTTATTTTAAAATATTTGTAATACTGGGAAGAATGAAGACACAAAAATATTTCACAATAGTTTTATTTATTCCTGTCTCGCAGTGTGGGGTCTATCCTTAAAAGAGTACATCTCGTATGTCTTCATGCACAATAACATTAGAACACTGCGTACTGAATCATTATAAGAAGACTGCAACCAAAAATATTTACTCAGTAAAAAGTTATGACCTCATGAAAACTTGCAATTTAAAAACCTTTTTACGCCTCTTTATTTCACTATATCCTTTAAACTACTCGATTGATTTAGGTGTATGACATTTCGTTGTAATTCGTATTATTTATTTATTCGCTAGCAATCCCCGGGTTCCGAAATGCAAAAATATTAAAAAATACTTTTAGCTTTTAGCACGATTGCGAACCGTTCCGTATTAAATTTTTATATGGGTAGGTGCGCTACACGTCATCATTGTATACTTTGCAGACGATTTGAGCGCATTACATAACAGGGGGAATGCGTCATCATTGCTACCATGTTTGAAATGTGCTTGAAATGTGGCTATGTGCGAAAAAACTAAATGGTTAAATAATTAAAAATACGTATTTTTAAAACAGTCATAACTTTTTTCTGAGTGAATATATTTTTTTCGACTAGTAGTCAAAATTGTATGGTATTTAGTCGACTTTAAGCTTACATAGCCCCCAATAGTGGTGGAAATTTGGACCACTTCTGCTCATTGTCATTTAAGGAGTTTGAGTCGCCTTTAGTAGTTGAGTGATGAGTTAACATGCATACATGATCTTTTTTGCTGGAGTGTAGAAGATGTTGTACAAACCTTGGACACGGTGTGCTTCTGTTCCTTCCAGGTGGGCTCAGAGATCTTGCCGAGCTGTATGTCCTTCTTGAGGCGCAGTCCTTGCCACAGGCTCTCTATGCTTAGCTCTTTCATCTCGGAGCCCACGCCGGGCGCCACTACTTCCTTGGGCTTGCTCTCTGTTAGCTCTTTGGTCACTGCTTTAGTATTTGTCTCCTCACCAGCTGTAGAGTTCAGTTTGTTGTCGGGTGTTCCAATCTTGTGCACTTGTGTGGTGGGGGACAGACGCAGTGCCACCAACTTCTCAAACCTCCGTATTAAATCTATAACAACAGACGTGGTGTGTTTTTTGAAATGTATTCTAATAAGTGTGAGTTCCATACTTAATAAATAAACACTAAGAAAAGCAAAATTAAAATTTGTGCAAAAATGTATAGATACTTAATACTCATAGTTTTATCTGCCCCTAAGACGACCCACTGACCTATTAGGGCCGATACTCACTATAAGCCGTTCATAGTTTGTTCTCGATCCAATTCCGGTCTGATAAAGTTGTATCATGTTCAAATTATACAATCTGACTCAGTTCTTATAGTGAGGATAGGTCCTGATCATGATTAGAATGGGACTTGAGCGAAACTTGACTGTTACGGATAGTATCAATGCACACATATATTTTTTACTTGATAATGTTTTATCAAACTGAGATTGGACCCAGAATGAACTGTGAATGGCTTTAGAGTGAGGATTTGGCCTTACTGTATTTGCCATGATTTCTTTTAAATAAAATATCTTACAAAGGGAATAATTTCTACATACTTTTGGTTTTTATTTAATACTGTTTATTAATGTAGTCATTTGTTTTTATTTTGATACTTTAATAAAAAAATATAACTAGTTCTTGAGGAACAAATAAAACAGCTGAACAATGTTTCAGTCTGTGTCTGAATCATGTCAATGTGTTAACGGTCTCACGTGAACCCGGCACCCTGCACACTGCACAGTGCAGACAAGGAACTATCGTAAACAATCACTATGCTTCGACAGTGCCGAATAAACCTGTAAGTAATTGGAAAGGGATGTCGTATGTATGAAGTTAGTGTAGCGGTACGTACTCTCCCACTGCTCGGGCGACGCGGGCTTGATCTTTTGCACCAGCTTGTCCACCTCAGCGTTCAGGTTGCTGAGCGACAGGTAGTGGCGGATCACGCGCCACTGCCCTCCCAGCGACGACATCTTCACGACTCGCGACCACGAGCACAACGATAACAGCGCCTTCTAGAACTGTCGCGCGTTCTATACACACACACACACTATAAATATGTTCAACACCAATGTTTGTCACAGCTTATTGCTAAAAGTTTAACACCTATTATTTTGTTTTCACACAAAAGATCCCTAATCACTTTTGAACGTAAATTTTTATTCAGCAATGTTCCGCCTGCTCCCACGACGCTACTGTATGATAATATGTGATTTTTGCGCAAGAAAACCTAGGCTCCGCGAGTTCAAATTAGAAAATATAAATAAATCAATGACAGATTTTCGTGACGTCAAATCGGACGATCTTTGTGCAGTAATACCAACTTGAGCAAATCAAAACAAATCTAAAAACGTTTCTGTTTGGGTTATACTTCGAAATATTTATTTAACTTCTTTATCTTAGTTGCAACCACAGACGAGCTTAACGCAATTATTTAAATGGCAATGATCAATTTATTTTCAAATAATTGTTTTCTAGTTGAATCACAATTATATTCGTTAAAATAAATCTTCATAAATCAAATAGCAAATTGTGCGTAAAATGAAACGTAGAAAATAGGGATGACCAACTACACTTTCACTAATCACCACTGGGCACTGATCACATGGATCCCAACAATCATCACTCACTTCCCGTTTCCTGTTCTATAAAAATATTACCACTGTTTCTTGTAAACTTTTACTAAAGTATATTTTTTTACAAACAAAGAACTCACTCTTTGCGGGGAGGTTGTGATCGAGTAATAATCAAATGTACACTGAACTATCGTAAACAACGTTTTCGAATTATATAGCAGTATTTTATCAAAACATGTTTTGACAATATCTATATTACGACGAATGCTCTCAGCTGGTGTCGAGGCCGTGACGACGTTGGCGCGGGCGGCGCGCGTGCTGCGCGTAGAGATGGGTAACTCAGGAGTGATAGATAAAAAAGATATGTATCCGTCCGTTCTGATCACTCACTCTTTGTATCAGTTCAAATCCTAATGTATCAGTGTATCTTTAACAACTCATTCAATCGTCGTCCTTTTGTATCTGTGTCGCACTCGCACAACTAGCATGAGCGGCTGGCGTCACGGTGTCTCATCGGAAAGTCCAGACATCTCTTTCGCACCTCCCTACTTAGAATGTTCTGTCGCACTTTCTCGATACCGAGAATAAGTGTTTGACCATTATAAACTGATATACGTCAGTACAAAAAGATCTCTATAACTGGTGCGTAGGGCTTAAAGTCGTAACGCGGTACGTGAACATTGCAAGTATTATACTGGTTTCCTTTTGTAAAGTACTTTGCCTAGTAAGTTTTTGTAAACAATGCAAACTAATTTCGGTCATAAAGTTATTGCTATTAGGATCAAGATAGAAAAGAAAGGTAAAAAATGATTAATTTGCGATTTACAAAATTAAATTCAATATTTATTTAGTCCAAGACTGACCTTCGTCCGCGTCCGTGCGTTATCGTACGGGATCGGGAATAAGTGCAGTGATAGGATAGGTATTGTTTTGTTTTCGTTGCATCGACAATCAGTGTAAATAATTTTAGAGTAGGTATTTACTAAACTTTTTTTATTGGATTAATGGTACTTTAGTTTAAGTGTAAATAAATTTGTACAGTTAGTGTTAAAAATATCAACTGAAAATGTCAGGTTCACGAAAACGGAGTGCAGTTTGGAACCACTTTGAGGAAGTGGAACCCAAAAAAGCAAAATGCCTTTATTGTGCTAACATTCTCTCCGTACCGGCTGGAAATTGTGGCAACCTGGGTAGACATTTAAAAAATAAACACCCCACTGTACCACTTGTTACTGACAGGCAGCCAACGCAGCAGACACCTGAGGCCCCGCAGGAGACAATTGCGCCAACGTCAACTGCGACAGAATCTGCCACGTCCAACGCCCCTGCCCCCGGCCCATCCTCCGTTGGGTTACCTCCTCATCAGCCATCTATCAGAGATTATGCGCACAGCACTAAATCCATGCCGCCTCGGCGTGCTGAACTTTTGGATGAGCAACTTGTGCGCTTCATTGCGAATGGATATTATCCCTTCAGTATGGTGGAGGACGAAGAATTTAAAAAGTTTGTGAATATGCTGAATCCAGGGTACAAACTGCCAACAAGGAAAACACTGTCGCAATCATTGATTCCCAAAATGTGCACAAAACAAGAAGAGAAGGTGAGGCACAATATAGAAAATGCCAACGCAGTCTGCCTCACGACTGACGGCTGGACATCAGATAACAATCAAAGTTATTTAGCTGTTACGGCACATTACATGCTCTCTACATCAGAGACAACAAAATTACACTCCAATTTACTGGGATGTGTGGAGTATAACGAACGGCACACCAGCGAAAATCTAACAGAATTTTTGAAAAATATCATGCGGGAATGGAGTATTGAGAATAAAATTACCGCAATCGCCAGCGATAACGCTGCCAATATTACAGCAGCTATAAGAGAGGGTGACTGGCGGCAAATTCCTTGCTTTGCCCACACTCTGAACCTTTGCGTCCAGTCGGCGTTACAGCATATAGCCCCAAGTATAAGTAAGGTCAAAAACATCGTGGAGTTTTTTAAGCGCAGTTCCTAAGCGAACCATAAATTGCTGACAATGCAGCAAAGACTAAATATTCCAACCCTTAAACTAAAACAAGATGTCGCCACCAGATGGAACTCCACCTATGAGATGCTGCATCGATTTACCTCCACAAAAGATGCAATAATAAGCACGATAGCTCTTACCAGACCTGACCTCGCACTCTCTGACTACGACTGGCTAATAATCCAATCTGTTCTCCCTGTATTGAAACTTTTTTACGACGTAACAGTCGAAGTGAGCGGCGAAAAAAATGTATCATTGGCTAAGGTCATTCCATTGTGCAGAATAATGATGGGTCACATTAGGGGCAGGCTGCTTGAGCAAAACTCGGATGGTAATAATGTTTTACCAGAAATAAAAAATCTAATCGAACACTTACACAAAGATCTAAATCATAGATTCGGTCACATAGAATCGAATTTATTAAACGCGGAATCCACAATTCTGGACCCGCGTTTTAAAAACAAAGGATTCCAGGACTCTAGATTATTCGATAGGGCTTTGAGAGACTTAAAACTTAAAATTGGACGAAGTTCCTCAAGGACAACAACAACGCCAGCGGTAGAGCCGGTGCAACCAGAACCGGGCCCTAGTCACTCAATTTGGTTTGAGTTTGACCAAGAAGTGGTAAAACAAACACCTGACAACCCAACGGCAGCAGGAATCGTCGAACTAGACAAATACCTTCATGAGCCGCTTTTAAAGCGTACCGAAGACCCATTAAAATGGTGGCACGCTCGGAAGCACATATCGTCGGTGAGCGTGCAAGACCGCGTAAGAGCAGTTTGTAAATACCGCGTATCTGCCTTTTTACGATTTTACAGGGAGAAGAAAAAGGTTAATATCTTGGCCATCTAAGTATATTT
This sequence comes from Eremobia ochroleuca, assembly GCA_949629135.1. Lineage (NCBI taxonomy): Eukaryota > Metazoa > Arthropoda > Insecta > Lepidoptera > Noctuidae > Eremobia > Eremobia ochroleuca. Next base: position 17,655,311 of record OX451408.1, read on the forward strand.
TTCCGACTGAACTTGTTTACTATTTTTTTGCGACTTATTTTATAGTAAAATAACGTAAATTTACCAATAGCTTGTTTAGATTCCGTGTAAAGTCATTTACGCGGTTTTGTACCGATAAATACCAAAAAATGTAGGATACTTTTAGTAGGTACGCGGATTTGAAATGAAAGATTTTGTAAAAATATTGAATTTATTATGACAAAATAACAAAAAAGAACTTCTAAAACATAAATATCTAATTAGAAAAGATGGTAACTATAATATTATTAATTACTTGTACGTTATAGATGTTCAAACTATTAATAAGTCATACAATTTTTTAAAATAAGAAAATATTAGTAATTAAGCACAATAAAAAAATAACGGTCTCTTAGATTCTCATTAATTAAAATAAAATCACAAATTCAAGCCTTTGCTAAATGTTTTGTACTTAAAAGGTATTTTTACTCTATAATTTCACAATAAAGGCAACCAACAGTACTAAAATAAAAATCACAACAAATAATTCTTAAATGTTTTGTACTTAAAAGGTATTTGTACTCTATAATTATCTTCTATAATTTCACAATAAATGCAACCAACAATATTAAAATAAAAATAACAAAAAATAATTCTCAAGTTTGGTAGCTCTTAAATTAATTATCAAATAATCACAGCATTTGAAATCTTTGTTAACAGGTTAACATTACTTATAAGCTAAATTATCATAAAAACTATGACAATCGCGTGGTATGACACTCTTAAGCTCCTGTAAATGATCATACTTTGTTTTTGATATTGATTGTAGATTTGATAGTTGATTTGATATTGAAGTGAAGGCAAGCTGTCAATCAAAGATGATAGTTTCTTTGGTCTTCTAGGCAAAGGAATGAAGGCATCTGCAAAGCAAAGCTTATAATCTATTGTGCCATTTGGATTATACCTCAGTACTCTTATATCAACGACACAATTATACACCATACATGCATAAAAATATTAGTAAAGATACACTTTAAACAACATAAAAATACTTACATAGTAGTTTTTCACGACAAAATATTCGGGAGACAAAATTTTCGGGAGCACGCACTGATCGTGTTGTGGCTTCTTCTTTAATTTGGTGAATACGCGGAATTGCTGCCAACTTCGTGCATGTTACTAATACGCGGTATTGCTTTGATAGCAAAAACAAGGCTTCTTATTGGCTAATTCAAATCGCGTAAGATCTAGGATATGCGAATTAGGTTAAAGGAACTGTAGGCACGTTATGTCAAAGTTGCGACTTTTGCTGTTACGCGGTATTTACAAACTGCTCTTCCGCGGTTTTGCACGCTCAGCGACGATATATCCTCTGCTATTTAATTATATTATGAAAAGGCACAATCTCGTCGCCACGTCTGTTCCTTGCGAGAGGATATTTTCGAAAGCGGGATATACGTTGAATGAACGTAGGAGACGATTGACGTCAAAAAAAGTTTCGCAACTCCTGTTCATAAGTTGCAATTCTGGCATGTAAATAGATGTAAACAACTGTAAATAAGTAGGTATAGGTTTGTGTAAAAAAACTCATGTAAATAATGCTGTAATTAATAATCAAAAGATTGTACATATCTACTGATTTCTAAATACGCCAACCTATGAATTTTATTTTACATTAACAAATGCAACTAATATTCCTAGAAATAACTCCACGTCATACCTAGGTTGCCAGTCCTAAGCCTGGAAAAGTATGAAGGGAAATCGGTAGTCTATACACATTATTACTACAAATAAATAAAAACAATACCTACCTAATCTACCAATGTTGTATTCGATAGTCATTAATTTCATTGTAATATACTAAAAATTGAAGTTAATTTGGGTATCTATTGAGCAATCATTAAAATAGATAGGTACTTAAAACGAATGAAACAAGTAGTGCAATAAATCAGAACAGAAAGATAGGTAAGGTAAAGAGCAAGCAGATATGGGCACAGCACGTGCATCTTGCTCTTACTGATTCATTGGATTGAATTGAGCGAAGCGAACCACGCTGAGCAACGCATCAGTGAAACGCGTCGCTTCGTGTCGTGCGCGGATACAAAAGGATATAAAGATACAAATGAGTGATACATATCCCAGTGATCGAAAGATACATATCAATCTTTTCTTTTTAGTGATACATTTTGCCCATCTCTAGCTGCGCGCTGACTCGCGGCTGGCCACAGTCGCTACACCACACCTCTCAAGCGACCCACTCAGCGACGAGGCACGATTTATAAACAAATATCGTATGATCGCGTTTTGTATCCGGGCCAAGTAATTCCGCGTCAAAACAATGAGTGTACGTGGCGATAATTCAAAATAATTCCATGAAAAATCGTCACTATTATTATATTATCTACGAAGTGTGAGCGAAATTGTAATATAAGTATATGTCAATTACTTTAATTATAATTTCGCTCACACTTCTCACGCATGTGTTGTCAAAGAGCTGGCCGATAATAATGACTGCCAGTCGTAAGTTGTGTTTGAAAAAAAGTATCTTGGGCATGATTGGTGAATTATTCAACTTTTCTAAAATTGAGCAATGGTTGATGATGATGATGATGATGATGGGTGAATATTCAAAGTAAACCAAATTCACATGTTCTAGTGGGTAAAAAATTTGAATTTAGGTTTAAACTCGATTCAATATAATTATGTATTTGTGTATGTAATTATGTATTTCATTCCTTCCTCGCTAATTGCATGAGTCAGACTGCCGCTTCCTTGTAACCGTGCCTTTTAAATTCAAAAGTTGGTAAAATTTGCATTAATTTGTGTGTGCTATAGACGAACGTGTTGCCAAAGACCTGTTCTATTAAACTGTGCAGATAATCTTGAGTGACAACCAGTGAATAAAGAGAAATCTCAATAAGAAGAAACGTGCCTACTCGTAGTGTTGTGAGCCGTTGTCATTGACAAACAGTGCAAGGTCATTAGTTCCGAAGCTCCACAAACACGAGTTAATTAGTGAACTGTAATTTCAACCAAGTTTCTAAAGCTTGCTTGGTCTAGCGGTATTGCACTGCGGTTACCGTACAGAGGTGTGCGCGTTCAAACCCAACATTACCGATTCGGACTTTTTGTCTTTTCCTTTTTTTGTTCTTTTTGCATATTTTTATTGGAAAATCTTACAAGCAAAAGTGAATAAGAGATAATATATTGTTTTTATTTGATATATATACCGCCTTGAAACATGATAAGGAGATCTCCCCCAAACAAGCCAACAGAAATGCTTTATGATTCTGAGCCAGAAACAAGCTCTGTTTCAACATCGCCACAGAATCTCTCTAACATAACACAGAGGTTCAAACGCAAGCATCAGCATGATGATTATTTAAATGACTTTTTAGGGGAAATTCGAGAAATGATAAGGGATTTTACGGAAAGTCAGGATACAAAATATAATACATTGTTAAGTACAGTAAACGATATTAAGAGCCAAAACGCTGAGATAGAAAAAACCACCAAATTCTTATCAGCAAAATATGACGAATTACTACCAAAATTGGGTCAGCTGGAGAAAGAAAACCGAGAAAAAATGGCTTATATACAGATATTGGAGGAAAAAATAGAAAGTTTAGAGATTTTTAATGAGTCATCTAGCTTGGAGATAAGAAACCTACCTCTGAGCAAAACTGAAACCAAAGTCTCGCTCTCTGAGACTTTGATGAATACTAGTAAGGTTCTGAATGTACACTTACAAAAATCAGACATTCGGGATATCTATCGCCTGATGTCCAAATCTGAAAAGAGTAGTGGAACAGTGGTAGTTGACCTGACCACAGTTATTGCTAAAGACAGTCTCCTACAAGCCTACAAAAACTATAACAAGAACAATGGATTAAACAAATTATCCTCAAAAGACATACTGTCAGATGGATCATCAAATCCAATCTATATGTCTGAAAACTTAACCGCTAAGAAGAGGCGATTATTCTATCTTGCACGAGAAAAGGCTAAAACACTTGAATATAACTACTGTTGGGTTTCGTACGGCAAGATTTTTCTGAGGAAAAAGGAGGGTATACCCGCAATACGAATCGACTCCGAAAGGGACTTCTGTAAGCTACAACTAAACATAGATTGACTAAGCTCTAAGGCTAGACAAATCTATCTTCCTGCTACGATGTATTACTACGTGTTTTTGTGGTATAAAAGCAACATGTTGATTGAATTAATAAGTCTTGGTATCCTTTTGCACTGTAATCTTGATATTTACTACAATATTTTTAATAACACAGTAAACATATACAAATCACTCATCTTTCTATACTACCAATTATACACAATAAATATATACACACACACTCAACACATGCAAATATCACACACACGTGATAAAAAAAAATCAGTAAATAAAAAGCATTTAGCAATTTCTCGATCACGACTACGATTGTCTAAGCAAAACATTCACAAGTTTCACAACATACGCATACATAATATCATAAATAATCATTTACGGACTAACAGGCGAAATTATGCTGGCCAACCTATGGCATTGGTAAATTATCATACCATATATATAAATATGCTAAGTAAAACACCCCCCAGCCCATCGCTGGATGGTCTCGGAAGCCATTATGCTGTCTCCTTTGATAAATATAATTTTAAAATTCGATAAAGATTTAATAAACGAGATTGACAACTATTCGATATCCGATTCCGTGTTCTGTGAACCTGAGTGTTGTGCATCTATTCTGAAAGAACCGAATTGTTACTTAAAGATATTATCGCAAAATATTCGTAGTCTTAATGCTAACTTTGATAGTTTGAATATCCTCCTTCAGAGATTTCAATTTGAATGTGACATTATTGTTCTTTCGGAGTGTTGGATGTCGTGCATTCGGAATCTTCCTATCCTCGATGGATATTTAAGTGTGTCCACATCCTCACACTATAACCAGAATGATGGGGTTGTAGTATACATAAAAAATAATATAAAAGCCTCTCTTGAAGAACCCGGCATACAAGAGGCAAACTGCATACTTATTAAAACGAATTATGATGTGGCTGTTATAGCACTATACCGTCCTTTCTGTTTTAAAAATATAAATAATTTCTTAATGTCCTTACAAAAAATTATAGATGGTTTATCATCTTTCAAGAATATAATAATAATTGTAGGTGACATTAATATAAATATTGCTGCAAACAGCTCCGATCGTTTTTTGTCTGATTACTTTGATCTTCTATCTCTGAATGGCTTTCTTCCAGCATTCAATAATCCCACACGTGCTAATAGTTGTCTAGATCATGTAATTTTGAAATCGAATATACATGTAAGTACGTTTATAATTGAATCCCTTATTACGGATCATGCACCTATTCTGTGCTGTGCTAAAGTTAAAAGTGTAAATAAACCAATAAAAAAACAAATAATGAAACTCGACTATGAGGCAATAAAGTTAGCTTGTGATCATCTTGACTTCTCAGCAGTTTTTAACGCGGTTAACCCGAATGAGGCTATGGACATATTTATATCTAAAATTACTTTTATCATTCAGATAAACACAAAAATACTAAAGGTAACGAATAGAAACAGAATTCTGAAACCTTGGATGACAGCTGGACTCATCAGGTGTACTCGAAACAGGGATCGGATGCACAAAAAATTGAAAAAAAATCCGGATAGCGCAGTGCTTGAAATCACATATAAAAGATACAGAAATTTCTATAATAACCTTATTAAGAAATTAAAGCTTGAATATGAAAAAAATCTACTCAGAGAAGCGGGTAAAAATAGTAAAAATATATGGAATGCTATAAATAACATAACTAATAGAAAAGTAAAAAAAGATAACTCATTAGATCTGCTTTTAATAGAGCCAACACCGCATGAATCTGTAAATGCCATAAATAAATTCTTTGCTACTATAGGGGAAAATTTAGCCAACAAAATCACTCCTCCAATTGGATCACTTCACAGTGCCACGTCCAATGTTAGGCAACTCTCACACACGTCATCTTTAACTAGCAATTCATTTGTCCTACTTGACACTGATGAAACAGAAATTGAAAAACTGATCATTGGCCTGAAGTGTAACTGTGCTGCTGGTGATGATGGAATCTCATCTGATATACTTAAATTGATAAAAAATAAAGTAGTACCTCCGCTTACGTATATCTTTAATATGTGCTTAAAGCTGGGAACATTTCCAGACTCACTTAAAAGGTCCATAGTTCGACCTATCTTCAAGGGTGGTGATGGAAACCGTGTCACTAACTACCGACCTATTTCTATTCTTACATCGTTGTCAAAAATTTTAGAAAGGATAATTAATACAAGACTAATAAAATATCTAGAAAAATTTAATCTACTTTCAAATCATCAATTTGGCTTCCGATCCGGCAGGTCCACAGAAGATGCACTAAACAAATTTACTGATCACATTGTTCGAACCATAGATAACAAAAAGAAATGTCTCACAATTTTTCTTGATCTGGCAAAAGCTTTTGACACGGTTTCAATTCCCACCCTAGTTAGCAAGTTGCATCAACTCGGTATTCGAGGGGAGCAACTGAAATTGCTTCAAGATTATTTATCCGGAAGAACAAAAAGGGTGAAAATTTCAAATTATACGAGTGATAGTCTGCCTGTTACCCATGGAGTGCCACAGGGTAGTATTCTAGGCCCAACGCTATTCATAGTTTATATTAATGAGCTCACACAACTTAATATCGAAAACTGTAAAATTATTTCCTATGCCGACGATACGACCCTAACATTCCATGGTGACACTTGGGATGAAGTTTACCAAAAGGCCCAACATGGATTTAATATGGTCACTAAATGGCTTGCCCTAAATCATCTGTCGCTAAATACAGATAAAACTAAATTCATCCCTTTCTCAATTCGCAACCCCAGCAAATCGTATCAACTAACTCATCACTTAATCGCTCACACTTGTCATACTGAAAATTTAAATTGCTCATGCCCATCTTTATCTTCCGTGGAATCTATAAAATATTTAGGGCTTATATTTGACAAAAATTTGAACTTTAAAAATCATATAATTAATCTTTCAAACAGAATTAGAAAACTTATCTATGTATTTAAAAAAATCAGACATTCAGCCAATACTACCTTGATAAAAATGATTTACTATTCTTTGTGCCAAGCGGTTATAACTTATTGCATCACTATCTGGGGCGGTGCTGCCAAAACGCATAATTTAATTGTTGAACGCGCTCAAAGAGCTTTGCTTAAGGTTAGTTACTTTAAGCCCAGGTATTTTTCTACCACGGAGCTGTACAGGGTTAGTGAAGTACTTACGGTACGCAAACTTTTTATACTATTATTAGTTATGAGACAACATTCCAGTGTCTGGCCAAACACACTGACTGAAAAAGAAAATACAGGGAGAAGGCGGTTAGAATTATGTAAATCTGTGCCTTGTAGAACAACTTTTGCTCAAAGATTTAACTTGTTCCTGGGCCCAAGACTGTATAACATAGCTAACAAAAGAAATTATATTTTCTCCATGTCAAAGAGAGAGTGTAAACATAAAGTAATTTGCTGGCTTCTATCACTTACATATGACGAAACTGAAAAATTGTTTCATGTCCCTGCATAAATAGTCGGTGACTATCAAAACGCCACACACACTCACCTCTCTTACATAGACAAACCACACACTGCACACATTTTTACTATCACCCCCTCACTTACATTCACCTCCACTTACACAAACACACCCTCACTCACACAAACACACCCTCACTCACACACACAACACAACATAACACACAATAGCAAACATACCTACATTATTTTCTTGCTCTTAAATAATGCCGTATTAGTGTTATGTACTTACCTCAATTATAATTATTATTATTATCTTTTTTTTTCTCTTGCATGTTATTTTTATTTTTTAGTATTTCAAATTATTTTTCATAAAATAACTTTTTCACTTGCTTGGTTTATTTTGTACCTAGAATGCTCCTTTTCTTGTCAAATTGTAAAACGGGAATTTAAACTATAAAACTATAAGTATAATATTAAGCTTTCTGGCTTTAATGTACATTTAATATTATTGTGAACGCAAATGAGGATGGGCGCTGATACCTATATCACAAGATATTAAGTTATCTTAGCTTAGGTATTAGCAGCAACTCTAGCACGTAAAATAATGTAACTACCTTTTGGCCTTTATTCTAAACCTGTTTCCTTGTTTTAATTTTGAAGGTGCAAATAAACATTTATTTTATTTTATTTTTTTTTATGTATGTAATGTAAGCCTACGATTATTAACAGGTGCTGTACTTTTTTTTGAGTTTCTATGTTAAATGCATATTTACATTTTAATATTAATGACCCAAAAACTCATTACAGGAACCTGTTCCATTACTAGATTTGATATATTTATTAGTATTATAGGAAATCTAGTGCGAATAAGGTTAAATAAAGGAGGGGCCCGCGGCTAAATAATAACAGCCGCACAGGTCGATCGATCAGGTTAAGCTACGCTTGCCGCGGTTGGTCTGTGGATGGGTGACCATCTTTACATACCGAGACCCCTCCGTGCCTCGGAAAGCACGTTAAGCCGTTGGTCCCAGCTGTCATTCGTAGATCTTTGACAGTCGTTACGGGTAGTCAGAACCCCGAAAATCTTACAACCAGTCTTACCTAGGGGTATCATATTACCCAGTACCTAACTGGGTTGTGGAGGTCAGATAGGTAGTCACTCCATGTAAAATACTGGTATTCAGCTGCATCTGGTTAGACTAGAAGCCGACCCCAACATGGTTGGGAAAAGGCTAGGCAGATGATGATAGTGCGAATAAGGTTAAATTGACGAGTGTGTCGAATAACTTAGTCTTTGTTTGTTTCATAATAATAAACTACCTAACCCGTTGATTTATAAATAAATTAAAGACTAATGCACACCGTGACTAATGTGTTGTTACAATGTTGTAACGGCGCAAAACTCATTACCAGAACCATGACCACGGTAATATTATAATACAGTAATGTAACTCGGCCGCATGATAGAAATAAATGCCTACAGCCGTGCGGTACGTAAACATGCGTTAGGGCTGCCCGTCTCCAGCATTTTAATTACATTTGCCTACTTTCTGTTTCTATTTAGTTTTGTGATTGTAAATATCCTTTTTATATAAATAAATGAAATACTTTGTATATTGAATAGGAAGTGTTCAATAAAAATGCGTGTTGTTTTTTGATTGGTAGATTTAGCTGACTACGAATGTTTTAAAATCACAACCCTCAAACATCTAAATATTATAATAATATATGAGTCTAGCTGTTGTTGTTAATGCCGAGAAAATAAAATCAGTTTTTAGTGGTATATGTTGTTATAGTAGCAGCAGAAACACTTTGTGAAAATTTCGAAAACTATCTAATGACACACAGACGGTAAAGATTTTTGAAGTGAAAACTTCTTTAGCGGCGTTGTACACTTTTTTTGTAACGGGTAAAAAATGTAAAACTCGCATCAGGACACGTGACCCTGATCGAAAATTCGTAAGACTGATGGTGAGTACACAGCCGGCGGCGCGGCGTAGGCTCTCTTTCTACGGCGCGGCGAAAATGTATGCCTGCGCCTGTTGTTTAGTTTAGGTGGGGCAGGGTGCTTGCGCGAATGTTCGTGTGTGTTTATGTTACAGAAACAAACTTAACTTAAATGAATGAATTAATTAGAATTGTAGTTAGAATGTATTGATAGACTTGAAGGTACATCTCTCGACAATAAATCTGCAATTTGGGAACTACAGTGGTCGGTGGAACATATGGCACACCTCCGGTGGACGTGAAAAAATTAAAAAAATAATAAAATAATGGTTCTGGTAATAATGATGGTGAAAAAGTCGTCGAAATTATGGATGGAAGTTGATTTTTCTGAGAGATAAACTTTTTAATGTAATATAAATTGTCATGTTTGTGCAAGATAGCGCAATAAATAAATATTGTATTCTACGACATAAATGATAGTACTTTTATACTGATAATTACAGCAATTCGTGCAAAATGATTCCCTAACCATTCCCAAATATAAAAAATGCACAACGTTAATATTTAAGTTTTCACTTCTGCCGGCACTCCCGGAGTGCAACCCGTCGTTTTTTTTCTAGTAAGTATTATTCATACATACACATAATAAACAAATATTATTAATAATAAAATACCACGTCTTTACTTTGAATAAATTATGCAAACTAACAAAACACACATGCACCGAAGTTTTAACACAAGCGTAAGTAGGTAGGTACCTACCGTATCATGATTCATTCAGAACCGCATATAACTACCTATTTCACTCGTCTCAATAACTTTCCGTTACTCTATTCGCTTTATTTATTAATCCAAACACCTTTTTTTTCATGAGATAAAAGGAAATACTTATCCATTAAAAAGACACACATTATGTACCTACCTACTAGTAAGTAAAATTGTTTTATAGTCTTACCTTTCAGAGTTTCCAGGTAATTTAAAAAAACTTATGTTTGGATGCGTTATTGACGAATTCATACAACCAAAAACAGCACAATGTGTCGTACTCGTCATATTAACTGATTTTAGAGGAAAAATCGCGCGGTTATTGTTAAAAAAACAACATACCGTCCGTTCGACACTGCGGTACAGCCGTGACTGTCTGCGCTCCGAGCGCACCCCGAGATCGAGGCGCGTAGGTATAGCTCGCGTTTCGTCCGTTTGTATGAAGTTGGAGTACTGTATTATAATATTACCGTGCCATGACGGTAATAAAGGCTCGAGCAGACCGGATGCGTATGCGTGACTACGGCGTAACTACGTCGTAGTCACGCGCATAGTTACGGCGTAACCCGATGTCACACCGGGTTACGCATACGTCTACGCTTACGCTTACGCAATCGAGCTGAGTACGCAACGCAGGCCCATTGCGTGCCCGGCTGCGGCAGCTATATTTTATTTTACTGCTTATGTTGTACACGATGTCTGACGAAGACTGGGTATATGGACCTAGTAGTTCATCTGACGAGGAAGAAGCAATATTACTACTATTGTGCCAGAATACTTCTGCGTGTGCAAAAAGAAAATGGGTCCATGATATAAATGAAAGAAGAGAAACACATAGTGAATATCATAACCTTTGCCGTGAACTTGAATCGTATGAAGATCGCTTTTATCTTGTTTCTCGCGGGCTGAAGGCTGACCTTATCAGCGTGTACAGTGTAGTGAACTGTACATTAGATTTGAAATAGTTAAGTAGGTTGTAGTTTGGTGAGTGTGCTTAAGAAAAGTGAAGCAGTAGTATTTCACTAGTTTATTTTCTAAGTCACTTATACAGTATTATATTGCAGGTGATTCTCACATATGTATGTTCGTTATAGAGTTAAAGTGCACACTGAGTCAGATTATAGTGATGAAAGGTAATTGAAGCCGATTTGCGTAATCAGCTAATTTTACCTAAGTGTACGTAAACCGTACATATTCCCAACCCGGGAAAAGTAGCCAAAAGTACTAGTATAATCATGTAAGAATCACCCATACAAACAAAAAAATACTTAAGATAATGTAGAAACATGAAATATGTAGAATTATAAGTTAAGGTTCCTAGAAAGTAAATTCAACATCCAGGGTAGGCTTCGAACGTGCGCAGTCGGCAGTGACCGTAGCCTTTGCTCCATCTCGTGTCCTTGGATGCGGGCGCTCTATCATAGAGCGCGACTGGAACAGCTTTCTAATTCCAGCAGTAGGTTTGATAGTCTGCATCTCGATGTCCTCAGTTGTAGCTTGACAGTTGCTGCTGTTATTTGGTTTTTTAGTGCAGTAACCACGTTTGCTTGCCACCCATATGGCTATTGCCATTCCAACAACGACCAGTAGGAAGTAGGAAATGGCGTACTGATGTATGTCGTGAGTTGTTAACGTCGGCGTTGGGAGATTTTCTTTACCCTTTAGATATCGCAGACGATTTTCGACCACTGTTATGTCTTTGTTATGGTCCGTTTTCAGCAGTGGCGTAGCGTGTGTGTTGATTATGCCATTTATTGTTCTATCCAGAGAAGGAACTTGAATGTCGTAGTCCAGCTTGACGTTGCTGTAGTAGTGATTGTGAGAGTATATTTTTAAGTCCTTCGTTTGTATAAGACATCCTTGTTTTAGAGTAACTATAGATGGCGTATTGATGACGTGAACTCGGACGTCTCCTTCGCACACAGTACGTATATTGCACAAGTCGCAGCACGTCACTAGCCACATGTTTGTTTTGTGTAATTCAACCCAGGCTGAGTCGCATTCCGTTTTCTTTGTAATACAGGGTGAAGTTGATTGATGCCCTAAAAGTTTAGCTTCACATGGTGCGTTAATGTTTTGTATATTGAAAATTGGTAGGTTCAAAATACAGATGAAATTATCCGTTTGCCGTTGAACGCACTGGTTTAGTTCCTTTTCGTTAAGTCTTACGTAAGTATTCTTCTCCAAGTTCACAGCAATATATTTCGATGACACAGAAACAGCTGTTGTCTCGTTCGCCTCATATGGGTTCTTCATAGGTAAAGGAAACATTTCATACACAACAAAGTCTTCATCACTCGCCAGTGGAATGTGAAGCTCATACATAAAGTAATTGTCAGTAACTCGAGCCTTGACGTAAATCAGTTCATATAAATCTTTTATTTCACCTTGAAGGTTGGCTACCGGCAATGTCAATGTTTTGGGCAACTGTCCTGAGATAGTAGTGAGCTGCTGGATCAAGTTGACTGGAGTAAGTAGGTGAACATCGATTCTTCCTTTATAGGTGTCCATCAGCGTGTTGAAAAGAGTTTCTTGAATATTTTTCAAGTTTGTTAGAAGTAAATGTGCCGCAAGCGAAGCTGAGGCAAAATAGGCGGTTGCCATAGCCACTTCGATTCCCGATTCAATCTTCAAAAATCTAATGTCAGTTTCGTTCATAAAGGGTATGGCCAATCTCGGCTTAACGTGGACAAGCTGTTCAGTAAAAAGTATTTCATCAAATAAATATAATTAATTCTAAAATAAATATTTTTGCAAACCTCGTCGCAGGAAAGTCTTCTGTAAAAAAACTTGTATTAAAAGTATTCACGCTGATTGCACGCAGAAAGCAACGCCATTTTTTGGTTACAGGCTCTCGGTGACTTAGGTTCTGGGTTACCACGTAAAAAAGTTATGACATTTCAGATTTTATTCGATAAAAAATCGATTCCTAGTATTTGAGTAAAAAATGTGGATCTTTCTTGAGCACCTTTACTACATAAGGGATTTGGGCCATTTTTTATTCTTATTTATCTGTGATTAGATGAAAACAATCAAAATATTTATATTTCTCTATGTAAATCAATTTACATCTGCTTATGGACTCGATTATCAAATCCTTACATCGATATTTATTAAACATATATTATTTTTTATTACTTGGCAGCACCAACTGCATCGTCTGTCAACAACGAGGTCAACGAAAAAAAACTATTCGCTTTGCTTCTTTCTTTGGTGTTGTGAATGTTGTCTTGTTTTTTGTTCGAGCGTTTGTTTTTGTTATAATGAACTCCGATACCGCACCTTAACCCGGCCTTACTTTTGGACACCGAATCTGTTTCTAACGTCGCCTCTGGCATTATTTTGGACATTGAACCTGCTGTAAACGACAACCTTGGCACGAACTCGGACACTCCTGCGCATCGTCTTGTTTCCTCGCATGGGAATGAGGATTATGAGGAAGAACTGCGATGTGTTAATTGTGGCATCTATATTACGCATCGAAGACGTACTCTGGAGCTCGTTGAAATACAATCAACTATTCGACAATGGACTGCTCCTCAACTCGTAAGTCTATTTTCAAAACTCAAACAGGTCTAATACAAATAGGTTTTCACAAACTCTATTACTATTTCAGTAAGTACTTATATAAAAAAATAGCCCAGACTAGAAAGACCGACATTGATTGACTTGAGAAGCATCTGAAACAAACTCAGTTGTCTTGTTTAATATAATTTCTGTTTCTGAATGTTTTTGAGATAGTATTATGTCTATTGTAAACTGCATTTATAAATATTTGTCTTATTTACAGGTTACAGCCCATAGCTTGGTCTGTCATTCATGCTGGATGTTGGCATTTAATTACTCATCGGACAAAGAAAATGAACAAAGCACAAGTAGTGGTCATCGTCGACAACCATTTGTCAACTGTCATTGTTCTGTATTACGTACCAGATCCCATGTTATGCATGCAAATACAGAAAGAGAAATGCACATAAGAAATGTGATTAGCGAGTGGATAGCACCACAGCAGGTGAGCACAGATTAACTTTTATGTGTAATGGACAGGTTATATTATTTAGGGCTTTTGGCTAAGTAATAACAGCTGCACGGGTTGATTGATCAGGTTTAGACCGCCTATACATACCAAGACCCCTCCATGTCTTGGAAAGCATGTTAAGCCATTGGTCATGGCTGTAATTTGTGTAACTTTCACAGTCATTATGGGTCATTAGAAACCTGAAAGTCTGACAACCAGCCTCACCAAGGGGTACTGTATTACCCAGTAACTGGATTGTGGAGGTCTGATACATACATAGTCAATCCGTGTAAAATACTGGTATTCAGCTGCATCCAGTTGAGACTGGAAGCTGACCCCAGCATAGTTGGAAAAGGCTAAGCTGATGATGGATAGGATATATTATTTCAAATTAACTTAATTATGTGTATAGAAAGAAGTAATTTATATATTGAAATGCCACTAACTTAGAATTATTTTGTTTAGGTTCATGGATCTGTGTTGGCAGTGAGCTGACAGAGTTCCCGTTCTTGCTCCAGTAGCTGTTAAAGTACCAGCAGCAGCAGCATCAACAGAAACCATTAACATACCGGATTATTCATGAGCACCAGATACACAAAGCCATTGTTTTTCAGATTCAGATTAAAACCATTATGTGCAATAATAGCTGCTTGTTTTATTTTATCCACTAATATTCCCCTAAAATGTAACCATTGCACAAATGACTGACAGGCCTGTTGGTCTAGTGGTCAGTGGCCCTGACTGCTATGCGCAAGGTCGTGGGTTCGATTCCCACTCAGGACAAATGTTTGTGTGATGAGCACGATCATTTGTTCTGTGTCTGGTTGTAATTTATCTATGATATGTATGTGTTTAGAGAGGGGCCCGTGGCTAAATAAGAACAGCCGCACAGGTCGATCGATCAGGTTAAGCTACGCTTGCCGCGGTTGGTCTGTGGATGGGTGACCATCTTTACATACCGAGACCCCTCCGTGCCTCGGAAAGCACGTTAAGCCGTTGGTCCCGGCTGTCATTCGTAGATCTTTGACAGTCGTTACGGGTACCTACTCAGAAGCCCGAAAGTCTGACAACCAGTCTTACCTAGGGGTATCGTATTACCCAGTAACTGGGTTGTGGAGGTCAGATACGCAGTCTCCATGTAAAATACTGGTATTGAGCTGCATCCGGTTAGACTGGAAGCCGACCCCAACATAGTTGGGAAAAGGCTAGGCAGATGATGATGCATGTATTTAGAAAAATATATGTATGTTTACCAGTTGTCTAGTACTCATAGCACAAGCTCTGCTTAGTTTGGGACTAGATGGCGTTGTGTGAAAGTTGTGGAATATTATTATTATTATTATTAATATATATAACGAGAATAATTTATAATAGAAAAGAAACACTCATTTTTACTATTTTTATTACTAATTTGTAAAATACATACTGTTATTAGATGTTGATTGTGATCTTGTCGCTGAGTACAGCGACAAGATCACAATATTGCACATGCTAAATATGGTACATTTTTCAAACTTCCTGCAACTTTATTATAATATTTCGTTTCTACTAGGCATGAAATATTAAAAACGCAACTTATTTATTATAATACTTACTGTCCACGTCAAGCCAGAGCACCCTAACAAACTGAGCCATTCCCTTTAAACTGGTTTTTCACATTCTGTTCGTTTTTCTTCAAAATTTCATTTTCAATTTCGACAATAGAAGTCTGGTTTCGCGCGAGTTCTAGAAGATAGTTTTCATTTTTCTGTATGTTTTGAATATCCTTCTGATATTGTTCAGCAAATCTCTGATCTAGGATTCCAAATAGACTGTTCGTGATGTAACCGACGCCGTCGATCAAACCTCGTTTGTAACGCCCCGACAGATGTTTGTGTGGGGCTAGTAGCATATTATTGTAATGTTGCAGAAGGTCCATTTCGTGCGAAAGTTGGCGTATGGTAGTTTCACAATATTTCGGCTCCAAACTTTTACAAAAGTCCAAAATATCTTGCAAGTAGTTTTCAGATTTCTCAACTCCACTCCAGTAGGTAGATAAATTGTAGTACATCAGCAGTCTCCATTCGTTGTGAATCAGTTGTACTTTTCCAATAGTGTCGTAGTATATAGGACGGTCTCTTCCCAGACTTGTAATTTGAACACTCGAAGTGAAGTCTTCCGGTGGTACGGCGTTGCCGTATGTTCCAGCAGCCAAAGAAATATAAAGTAGTAAAGTTATTAGCATCTTGTTGACTATCTTCTCTTTAGGCTTGTATAGGTATAATGTTCCTTGGTTAAGTGATAAGTTAATAATGAATAATTATAATGTTACTCGTAAGCTATTGTGAGGCAAGTGGCAGCAGCGACAATTTCGTAATTGGTCGCTTTAATGTGCTAACTTGCGTTTTCACAGTTGCAACGCGCACGTGTCCATCGCTACCAGGATGGACTTCGATTACACGCGCGATGGCCCACTTTCCTGGTGGTAGGTTGTCGTCTTTGACTAAGACGATGTCATGGACTTTGATATTAGGTGTGGACCTCAACCACTTGCTGCGGTTTTGTAAGGTGGTCAGGTACTCCGAGGACCAGTTTTTCCAAAATTGATGAAACATGTTTTCAGTTAACTGCCATCTTCTCCGTAGATCTAAGTGGCGGTCATCTTCATAGTTTGATAGTGGGAGCGTCATAGTTGCACTGCCTGTGAGAAAGTGTCCAGGCGTTAAATAGTTATAAAACTCGTCTGGGTCCTCTGTAAGTGGACAAAGCGGCCGAGAATTCATGCACGCTTCTATCTTAGATAACAAGGTCGAAAACTCCTCAAAAGTGAGCTTCTGTTCGCCAAGTACGCGACGCAAGTGGTGTTTCATTGAACGTACAGCAGCCTCCCAAATCCCACCTGCCGTCGGCCAGGCAGGCGCGTTGAAGTGCCACTCTACTTTCATTTTACTGATTTGGTTGAAGAAATCGGGAGACAGTTCTTTTTTGAACATCTCGTATTCTTTGTTCAGCATCTTCGAAGATCCAATGAAGTTTGTCCCGCAGTCTGAGTAAACGTGGCTTGGTGTGCCACGTCTAGCACACATCCGTTGTAAAGCACCGATGAAAGTTTCAGTGCCCAAGTCAGAGACAAGTTCTATATGAACTGCCTTCGTTGCTAAACACACAAAAATCGCAATGTAACCTTTGGATGTTTTAACGCCTCTTCCTTTGTTTAATTTTACATCCACGTGACCCGTGAAGTCGACCCCCGTGTGAGTGAAGGGGCGTGAAGGTGTCACGCGTTGAGGAGGAAGATCGGCCATGAGTTGGTAGTTCTCATTGGTCTTAAATCGATGGCAGCGTACACATCGGCGTAGTTGAGTTTTTACTGCTCTGTTACCCCCTACTATCCAGTATAGTTGTCGGATATAGGCAAGTGTAAGTCGAGCACCCCCGTGTAAAGTCGCCGCATGAGCTTGATTGATTAGCAATTGAGTAAGTCTGCTTTTTCTCGGAATTATTGCGGGATTTTTCATTCCAATAGGTAAGTTAGTTTTATTCAAGCGTCCGCCCACACGCATGATGCCTTCCCCGTCCAAATAAGGGTATAATTTGCGAATAGTGCCTTTGGTAGTTACAGGTTGACCTTTTAATAACAACTCGTATTCCAAGTTAAATTCCAGTCGTTGGATATTTCTTGTTATTATTGTCATAGCGTTATCAAGTTCGCGTATTGTTAGGTATGTGTGAGGCATTTGTTGGCCAGCGTCAAGTTTCTTCATTGTTGTTAAGCTGTTAAGTGCATTTGCACCGAATCGTACCATCCAAGCGATAATCCGCGTGACGTAACTCAGTGTACTGTGTTTATTCAGCAACTCATTTATAATATTGTCTGTTTGACATGGGGCTGGCACGTCGTCATGTTTTTCATCGACTTTTGTAGTAATTAGACAACGTTGTTCTTCGGGTTTGCTCGTAAATGTTTTCAGCATTTCCGGACCAGACCACCATAACTGAGTGTTCACAAATTGCTTCGGATATAAACCTCTGGTCGCACAATCTGCTGGATTATTTTTTGATTCTATGTAAAACCACTTGGATGCTGGTATCACTTGTGTGATTTTGATGATCCGGTTTTCCACATATTTTTCGTATTTGGACGCCTCTCCTTGTAGCCAGGCTAGAACCACCTTCGAGTCACACCATGCCCACACAGTTATGTTGTGTGTTGGAAGAGACTCAGTGACCTTTTTGACCAATTGGGACATAAGTAAGGCTCCACTTAGTTCCAGTCGTGGCAGAGATAGTTTTTGTGCGAGTGGGGCAACCCTAGTTTTCGCTACCAGTAAGGTTAGTACAGGCTGTCCACATTCGTTTATGGCACGTGTATAAATTACACAAGAGTAGGCCTTCTCACTTGCGTCACTAAATGCTAACAACTCAATATTATTTTGTATGCAGCCAATCCAGCGACTTATTTTCACAGTTCTAAGTTCTTCAAGTTGACCTTTCAGTTTCAGCCACTCATCTTGTATTTCTGTCGGTAATAATTCGTCCCATGCTAGCTTCTCAGTCCATACACGTTGGAAAATAAGCTTAGCTCGTATAGTAACCGGTGAAAACCAGCCAAGAGGGTCGTATAGTTGTGAAATTTGCGATAGTAGTAAACGCTTGGTTAGTGGTTTTTCAGAATTTTGTTTGAGGTTCCAGCTGAACGTGAATGTGTCCGAATTAGGATTCCAGCCAAGTCCAAGAGTTTTCATGGAGTCTTCGTGTTTAAAATCAAAGTTGGTTCTTGAAATTTGATCTTCGTTCAATCGTTCTAGTAGCTCGGCACAATTACTTGACCATTTCCTTAGGTTCATACCTCCGCGTTGCAGTAGGTTTATTAAATCAGTCTGTAGTTTTTTGGCAGTTTCTAGGCAGTTATGCCCGCTAGTTAAATCGTCGACGTAGAACTCGTTACGTAATAGGCTGGCCGCTTCAGGGTAAAAGTGACCATCGTCATTCGCCAATTGTTGCAAAGTTCGCATCGCCAACCACGGCGCGCATTTTGTACCGTATGTTACGGTACATAAGGTGTATTCGCGTAATTGTTCGTCGGGCGAGTTTCTCCATATGGTTTTTTGAAGTGATTTTTGCTCGTCAGCAATCCATATACAGCGGTACATTTTTTCTACGTCCGCCGTAAATGCATATCGGTAGGTTCTCCACTTCAAGATGAGTGCTTGTATGTCTTTTTGGAGGTTGGCACCTTTCTCCATCAGGCTGTTTAAACTTTTGCCACTAGATGTTTTCTGTGATGCGTTAAACACAACTCTTAATTTGGTTGTCGTGGATTCCTCCCGTAAAACGCCATGGTGTGGTAAAAAGTATTGCGTTTCGTATATCTGAGACGCCGGCTCCATATGTTTTAATTCCAAGTATTCACTCATGAAGGTTTTGTACATTGTTAATAGTTGTTCATTTTTATGTAGTTGTTTTTCTTGTTTTAAAAACTGTGCAATAGCCGCTGACTTCGAATTTCCAAGGTGTTGTTCATAAGACTGGACCATGGGCATCTTTACTATGTATTTGCCGTCGGCACATCTCTTAGTTGTTTGTTTGTAGTGAATCTCACATTGATCAGATCGTTGTAAGTCTTGAGTACTTTCAGCAATATCTTCACTCTCCCAGTATCTAGACAAATCTGATGTCTTTGCTAAAGTCAGGTGACAGTTGAAGTTTTTTAGTTTCCCACACAAAATCCATCCCAGACGAGTTTGCTGGGCGATGGGTGAGTGCTGGTCACCTTTTAAGACTCCGTCTAAGATGATGTCCGCGTAAACATCAGCTCCCAACAGGAGATCTATTGATCCAGACACATTGTAGCTAGGATCGGCAAGTTTCAGGTTTTGTAGATGTGTCCAACCAGTACTCTGGAAATTGCAGCCGGGCAACTTATTAGTTAAGCTAGTCAGTATCAATGCTTGTATATTGAACGTGAACTCTGAGTGTATTGATTTACAGTTAAGATGAAGAAGGCCCTTGCAGTTACTTGACGTAGATCCGATTCCAGATATAGCGGCGTTAAATTTGTTTCGAGGTAAGCGTAGAAGTTGTGCTGCATTTTCAGATATCAAGTTTGTTTGGGACCCCTGATCAAGGAGACCCCGTAAAGTTATGTAGTTTCCGTCGGCAGATTGCACCCTGACTTGAACTGTAGTTAATAAGATTTCAGTGTCATCAGTCGCCAAGTGGTGAGCGCCGGCTTGATGTGATGTTGAAGGACCTGGATTCGAATTCTGGTCCTGCTCCCTTTTAACATTTGGTTCATTGTGGGATTGTTTATTCAAATGTAATAATGTATGATGTTTATAATTACATTCGCGGCATGTTTTCTTCGAATTACATGCGGCGTTGCCGTGGCTGTATAGACAGTTTTTGCAAACTTTCAGTTTTGCCACTGTTTTATTCCGTTGTGCAATATCCATATCGATGAATTTGTCACATTGCATCAACACGTGATCTTTTTGACAAAGAGGGCATTTTCCGTAAGATGCGTGGAAAATCTTTGAGTAGCCCAACTTTTTCGTGTCTTGTTGCTTGTTAGAAAAATTATTGGACTTATAGTTCTTGCTCCAGTTCTTGTTGTTCGGCCTTTGATTTTTGTTTTCAGTTGATTCTTTAGAGCAGCTTTTTGCAGCTTCGTACGCCAGAAATTTGTTTTCTAAGAAGTTGAGGAATTCCTCTAAGTCCGGCAATTCCCTGTTATTCTGTGTGTCCTTTGTGTAATCATTTAGAGTGGTAGAATCCAATTTTTGCGACATATTGTAAACAATCATTGGTCCCCAACTCGATACGTCAACTCCCATGTTACCAAGTCCATTCAGGCACTCTGTTATTACATCGTGCATGCGTTTTAGGTTGTTGGCGGTGGGTTGTTGAATAGTTGGTAAATGCTGCATGGTACTCATGAACGATGTGAACTGAAGTCGACGATTGTTGTACCGGTGAGATAATATCTCCCAGCATGAGTCGTAGTTATCCGCACTAATAGCCAGGTGATTGACGAGGCGTTCTGCTTCACCCTTCAGTTTAGTTTTTAGATACTGCATTTTCTGCGCCTTAGAAATGCTCGGGTTGTTGTGAATAGTTTCAAGAAAGATGTCCTTGAAGGTAATCCAGTGAATATAATCTCCAGAAAATTCCGGGACATCTATTTTCGGTGCGGATTGCTGATAATGCATAGTAGACCAAATTTTGCTGTTCAGGTCTCGTTTTAGACTGTCATATTTTCGTTCGATGGCTTCGTACTTTTCGTTGTACTCTGTGCTTAACGTAGACATCTTTAGTTCGTCTTCCAGCTCCCAGTGTATTTTGTCAATCAGATCCCATTTTGCTTTCAAGGTTGTGAGATGTTCTTCGAACTCCCACTTTTCAGTTATGCTACTAATGTCTATTTTTGACATAGTCTTGTTCAAAGCCTTAAAGTTACGTTCTTGTTGAGTTATCAGCTTATTTAGGCCATCCTCGCTGGCTTCATCCAAGAGCCCGGTTAAGTCAAAATCCAAATTTTGTTGTTTTTGTTTCCGTTGGAAGGCCAGCAAGTCTAAGATATTTTTCTTGGTTGAGTCGTACATGTTCTTAGTTTTCTCGTGAACACCGTTGTTGAAATACCCAATGTTCTTTTTGTCTTCAATTTTTTCTAAAAGTATTTGATGTTGTTCATCAAAGTTCAGCCATAGTTTTTCTAAGTTGGCTAAACGTTTTTCCAGGTAATCCACAGTTTTTCTGGTAATGCTATCTTTCTTATAGTTGGTACACAATATTTTGATGTCTTCAAAGATACCGACTTGCTTTGTAAGTTGCAGCTCCATTGTAAGGAGTTAAGTTTTGTGTAATTGATAAGTAAGTAGTTTTAAGTTAGGTAAGTAGTTTTAAGTTAGATATAAGTAGTTATAATATAGTTGGTAAGTACCTTAAGTTAAGTTGTAGGTTTCAGGATAGTTGTTCTGAAACCAAAGAAGACTGTAGGGATAGTTCCGTAGTTCCACTAGTCTCCGACAATGTTTCATCGTACCTCGTCTTGTTCGTGAGCTCCGTCGAAACTTGAAGGTTGTAGATGCTCAGTAACCATGTGCCCTTTAGATGACACTCGACTCTCAATCTGGACTGGTGAGACCCGCTTGTGGGAGGCCAGCCAAACCGATTCGCTATCACCCTTTATAAGTTACACAGATCACTCAGCAATGGCTCGAAGGACCATTAATGTACAGTGTAGTGAACTGTACATTAGATTTGAAATAGTTAAGTAGGTTGTAGTTTGGTGAGTGTGCTTAAGAAAAGTGAAGCAGTAGTATTTCACTAGTTTATTTTCTAAGTCACTTATACAGTATTATATTGCAGGTGATTCTCACATATGTATGTTCGTTATAGAGTTAAAGTGCACACTGAGTCAGATTATAGTGATGAAAGGTAATTGAAGCCGATTTGCGTAATCAGCTAATTTTACCTAAGTGTACGTAAACCGTACACAGCGAGTGTTCCTTATGGTGGTCAGGTCCTCCGTTTTTGTTAAATGATGAAATATATTGGCCAAAACTGCCCAATGAGAACTTGAAACAAGATCTACCTGAAGTAGCATCATCAGTTCATCACACTTTACTGATCACTCATCCCATCAACAATCACACAACAATTTAACTTCAAATCATTTGTCACATCATAATAATGATCATTTATTCATTACATCACTTATTCACAAATATTCCAATTATAATCACTTACAGAGAGTCGTCGCTTATATACTAAGATTTATTTACAATTTAAAACATAAACATAATAAATTCCTTGGTTCCCTTTCCTGTGAAGAACTTACAAATTCTACAAAGTTTATTTTACGGCACGCTCAAATGGATATGTTTCCTGATGAGTATAATTTGCTGCAATCAGGGAAGCACTTACAAAAAAAAAAAAAAAATAGGCTTATTTCTTTGAGTCCTTTTACAGATTCGAGTGGTCTCATACGTGTAGGAGGGAGACTTGACAACTCACCTTATGATTATAATGTCAAGCACCCCGTATTATTGTGTGGTAAGCATCATATAACTAAAATAATATTTCATAGATATCACCTCGACTACTTACACGCTGGCCCTCAGCTGCTCTTGGCAAACATACGCCAAATGTACTGGCCTCTAGGCGGTAGAAATTTTTCCAAATCTATTGTTAAGAAATGCATTAAATGTTTCAAATACAAGTGTCAAACTGCCTCTTCAAGGACACGTTTAGAACACCCAGTTTTAAATTGCAGTGTGGATTATGCTGGGCCAGTGCTGACAGCTGATCGCAAAGGGCAAGGGAGCAGGCTTATAAAGGCGTACCTGTGTATTTTTGTTTGCCTTGCCGTTAAGGCTGTTCACATTGAGCTTGTTACAGACCTGACGAAGGAAGCCTACATGGCTGCTTTGAACCGTTTCGCGACTCGTCGCGGCAAACCCGAAAGCATCTTGTCCGATAATGGGACAAACTTTATAGGTACCTGTAATGAGCTACGTAAGTTGTTACAAGACTCAAATCTCGCGTCTGACGTTGCTCAACAAGGCATTCAATTTTCTTTTGCGCCTCCATGCTCCCCCCACTTCAACGGCATTGCTGAAGCCGCTGTCAAATCGACTAAACATCATCTGAAGAGACTTTTAGGCTTAACCCACTTCACATACGAGGAGATGGCCACGTGCTTGACTCAAATAGAGGCCGTCTTAAATTCCCGTCCTCTTTCCACTGATCCTCTAGTTTTTTTTTTTTTTCCGTTCTTGACATTTCTTAATTGGGCGACCACTAATATCTGTTCCGCATCCACAGGTTACTGTCCTCAACATCGGGCGACTGGAGCGCTACCAAAGAGTGGAGCATATTAAACAACATCTTTGGAATATTTTCCGATTCGCTCCAGCAAAAAAAAAAAAAAAACTCAATGGACAGCGTCAACAGGCCAACTTTTAGCGGGAGCACTGGTTCTCATCATCAAGGAGAAAGGCCAACCGCCCTTGGTATGGCCACTGGGGCGTGTCATCAGGGTCTACCCTGGCAGCGACGGGACCACACGGGTAGTGGAGCTGAAGACAAAAAGGGGAATGGTGGTGCGGGCTTACAACAACGTCTGCTCACTTCCTCTCACTTGAATGCTTCAACCCGGGGAGGATGTTCGGGCGCCTCCGGCAATCTTCGGCTGCTGTCGTGTACAGCGGAAGGCAACGGGCGGCGGCGAGAGGTGCGGCCTGCGGGACGCGCGCGGTCGGGCTGATGATGACGATGATGTAGGTCAGATTATGTTAGGTCAGATTATGTTAGGTCCGCCGTGCCCTCATCTCAGGAGTAGGCAGTGACCTATCGCTGCCGGCCGTGGTGGAGTCTATGGTAGGCAGCGAGGAGTCCTGGGACGCGGTGGTTTCCTTCTGCGAAACAGTCGTCTCGCAGAAGGAGGCTGCGGAAAGGGAGAGGGAGATCTCATCCCCTCACCCCGCCCGCAGCAGGCGCACCGGGCGTAGGCGGAGGGCGGACAACGCCCTCTTCCAGCCCCCATAAATGGGTCCAGGGGCGACGGACTTGGGGACGTCCGTCGCCCCCCACACATCAGGACCCGAGGCGGCGGCGCGTAGTGTTCCACGCGCGCCCCTCTTAGACGTCGCGGGGGGAGTTTAACACCTCACTCCCCCCCCTGACACGAGGAGAGACCCGCTGGAGCGGGCCAGCACCAGCCGGGGGTTGCGGAAGTATCGTTCGTTCCCGCGACCCCCGGCGTAGGTGAGAGAGGGAACACCGGGGTGGTTTTTAGTCAGTAAGAGTCTGACAGACCCCGCCGCCCGCCCCAGGGCGGCGGACATCCATGAGGATTTTCCACCCCGAAACAAAAAAAAAAAAAAAAAAAAAAAAAAAAAAAAAAAAAAAAAAAAAAAAAAAAAAAAAAAAAAAAAAATTATGTTAGGTCAGATTATGTTAGGTCAGATTATGTTAGGTCAGATTATGTTAGGTTAGGTTAGGTTAGGTTAGGTTAGGTTAGGTTAGGTTAGGTTAGGTTAGGTTAGGTTAGGTTAGGTTAGGTTAGGTTAGGTTAGGTTAGGTTAGGTTAGGTTAGGTTAGGTTAGGTTAGGTTAGGTTAGGTTAGGTTAGGTTAGGTTAGGTTAGGTTAGGTTAGGTTAGGTTAGGTTAGGTTAGGTTAGGTTAGGTTAGGTTAGGTTAGGTTAGGTTAGGTTAGGTTAGGTTAGGTTAGGTTAGGTTAGGTTAGGTTAGGTTAGGTTAGGTTAGGTTAGGTTAGGTTAGGTTAGGTTAGGTTAGGTTAGGTTAGGTTAGGTTAGGTTAGGTTAGGTTAGGTTAGGTTAGGTTAGGTTAGGTTAGGTTAGGTTAGGTTAGGTTAGGTTAGGTTAGGTTAGGTTAGGTTAGGTTAGGTTAGGTTAGGTTAGGTTAGGTTAGGTTAGGTTAGGTTAGGTTAGGTTAGGTTAGGTTAGGTTAGGTTAGGTTAGGTTAGGTTAGGTTAGGTTAGGTTAGGTTAGGTTAGGTTAGGTTAGGTTAGGTTAGGTTAGGTTAGGTTAGGTTAGGTTAGGTTAGGTTAGGTTAGGTTAGGTTAGGTTAGGTTAGGTTAGGTTAGGTTAGGTTAGGTTAGGTTAGGTTAGGTTAGGTTAGGTTAGGTTAGGTTAGGTTAGGTTAGGTTAGGTTAGGTTAGGTTAGGTTTTTTTTTTTTTTTTTTTAAATGAAACTATTTCCGCGGACTTGGTGGTCCGCGCCCTTATTTATTGGTTTTATTTGGTTATTTTTATTTTCTATACATAGGATACAATTTTCTTCCTCCTCTCGTCGAACACCTTATCATCTAGTTTTAGTATGGAATAACTTAAAAACTATGTGAGTCCATCTTAGTTTGATATATATGTATACGTAATATTTTTTTTTTTTTTTTTTTTTTTTTTTTTGGATTTATTGTTATTAGTAGTACATGCTCATTATTGATTACAAGACGCATTGTTTGTCTTATATGCTTATTGCTATATCTTATTGTTATTTCTATATTTGACAATACTAATTAGGTTACAATTTTTTATTTATGCACACATCAATATTTTACACATTACAGTTTATTTCATTTTACATTTCATTACAACTTATTCTAATTACTATTTTACATTTTATTAGTTTGATTAGTTTTACATTTTTTTTTAGCAACTTATTCTAATGTTTTACATGTCAAAGTGGATTAGTTTCGGGTTGGGTTGGGTTGAGTTTCGGGCTTGGATGGGACTTGTTAGGTGTTAGTATTTTGGTGGGGTTTGCTGACCAGGGACTTCGCAAGCCCGAGCAGAGCTGCAACGACTACTGCGTCTCGGTGCTGCATGGCCATCTTGAGGTTGTATTCGATGACCGTTTTAGTCGGCGCACCCATCGCTCTCCTTATGAGGCGGCCTGTGGCGTCGTCGGCGTCATCTGAGTAATAGACGCAACTGACTGTGTGTCTCGACACCGCCACTACCGCGTGGGAGATGCTGTCGTGGATTTTGAGCCTCCTGGACTTTGTGTTTATTATGATGACGCTATCGGAGGTCAGTCCCTGAGCCTCGTGTATGGTCAGCGTGCGCGACCCTTCGCCGGACCCATATCCCTGCTTCATAAGTGAGGCTTTCTCCTCCTGCGTATGAACCAGGAACAGGGTGTTTTGGGCGGTGCTCGGTATTTGCGCTCCTGCATAACCTGTCACCCTCAGAGAGTGGACCCGCGCCAGCGACGTCTTGGAGGAGTATATACCGGAGTATATCTCGCTCAGTGCAAACGCTACGTCCATCGGATTGCGGTGTGTACAGAGCAACTCCTGGGTGATGCCGGCCACCGAGTCTGGACGGGTATACCTTAACTCGAATAGGTTCTGTCTGTCCAGAAATGGAAGCTGGTTTACGTCTCCGATGAGGACAATCTCGCTTGCCCCTGACAACTTCACTGCCATTACTATGGCCCCAAAATGGTTCATAAGGGCTTCGTCTACCGTAAGACGGTAGCATTTCTCCTGTTGTCTGAACCCGTTTGCTAAGATTGAGGCCATAGTGCGCACCTTTGTCTTGACACGATCTCCTAAGCGGTGCGCAAGCTTCTCCCTGAGATCTTTGGCTGCTTCGGTTGTCGTAGTGGCGATGACGTCCTTGTCCTCATCGAAGTGTTTGACCACCCACGTTGTCTTTCCGCATCCCGGAACCCCGTTTACCCATCTGATATTGGGTACCGCCCAACTTTCCTGCGATGCCGGAACGTCTGAGGTCCCCAGAATGGTCTGTGCCATTTCTAGGATCTGGTCGTCCGGCATGATTTTGGTACATTTGGCGGTAACCACTATCGGATCGTCGTCTGGAACCCTGAATTTCAGTTTGCCCGAGCGCTCCGTTTCCTCTGTGTCCAGGGCCACGAACCCACTGTTCGCGCTATAGGCTACCATGTACGACCCCGTCATTTCTCCTGTGATGACTTGAGATGTGACGTTGTCGTACACCGCTGCCTCAGATTCCTTGAGCAGTACCCGCAGCAGCCCTTCTGAGTCTCTGTGGAAGGTCTGCAGGATTTTTCTGCATGTCGCGAGATTGACCTCTCTGGTCGCTCTCACGATTGCTACGTACTCAAGGAATGCGCTCTTCACGTGGTCTGTGGTGCCCGAACTTACTGCGAGGGTCGGTGGGCTGACTTGCCCTTTGTCGGCTCTGGTTGGAATGGGCTTTTTTGGGGTAGGTTCTTTGGCCTTTCTTTTAAAGAACCTTTCCACTGCTGCTTCCTGCTTTTGGGATGGTGATGCTCGGCTGGTTCCCGGGAGCAGTGCACTGAGGTAAGTGCCGAAGGCTTTTAGGCGACTCCTCATACGGGCCCGGCCCTCTGGACTGGTCGTTGTGCCCTGCTCCTTTGCAGCTTTCTCGGCATCTGCCTTCTGCTGTGCCCTCTCGGATCCGCTTTGTGTGATCGGGTTCTTTGTGGGGCTCGTCGCTCCGGCTGCAAGCCGTCTAGGGGCTTTGAGGAAACTCAAGTTTTCCCCTCTGTCCTCGTAGACGACTACCTCATGTTGTTCTGAGGCTTTCAGACAGCCGAAGCGGTCTGCGACGTCCCCTCTTTCTCCCTCGATCATCATCGCGTCGATACTTATAGTACGGGCTGTGACTGCCGCGTACTCTCCTGCCTCCCTGATCTTTTGGAGTAACGAGCTGGCTTGGGCAAATGGAGTCTCCTCTCCCCACTCGAATATTGCGATCGTCTTCCCCTTGGATCGCAGTAGACGGCATCGGTGAGTGGCTACTTCCACTTGTGGCAGCGCTGCGTATTTACTGCCTTTCATGCTCGTTTTGGTGGTACTTCCATTGATCAGGGCGGCAAGGCCTGGCGAGATTGGTATTCGGGCTCTAGCTCGGCTTGATCCTACGGGTTAGGTTAGGTTAGGTTAGGTTAGGTTAGGTTAGGTTAGGTTAGGTTAGGTTAGGTTAGGTTAGGTTAGGTTAGGTTAGGTTAGGTTAGGTTAGGTTAGGTTAGGTTAGGTTAGGTTAGGTTAGGTTAGGTTAGGTTAGGTTAGGTTAGGTTAGGTTAGGTTAGGTTAGGTTAGGTTAGGTTAGGTTAGGTTAGGTTAGGTTAGGTTAGGTTAGGTTAGGTTAGGTTAGGTTAGGTTAGGTTAGGTTAGGTTAGGTTAGGTTAGGTTAGGTTAGGTTAGGTTAGGTTAGGTTAGGTTAGGTTAGGTTAGGTTAGGTTAGGTTAGGTTAGGTTAGGTTAGGTTAGGTTAGGTTAGGTTAGGTTAGGTTAGGTTAGGTTAGGTTAGGTTAGGTTAGGTTAGGTTAGGTTAGGTTAGGTTAGGTTAGGTTAGGTTAGGTTAGGTTAGGTTAGGTTAGGTTAGGTTAGGTTAGGTTAGGTTAGGTTAGGTTAGGTTAGGTTAGGTTAGGTTAGGTTAGGTTAGGTTAGGTTAGGTTAGGTTAGGTTAGGTTAGGTTAGGTTAGGTTAGGTTAGGTTAGGTTAGGTTAGGTTAGGTTAGGTTAGGTTAGGTTAGGTTAGGTTAGGTTAGGTTAGGTTAGGTTAGGTTAGGTTAGGTTAGGTTAGGTTAGGTTAGGTTAGGTTAGGTTAGGTTAGGTTAGGTTAGGTTAGGTTAGGTTAGGTTAGGTTAGGTTAGGTTAGGTTAGGTTAGGTTAGGTTAGGTTAGGTTAGGTTAGGTTAGGTTAGGTTAGGTTAGGTTAGGTTAGGTTAGGTTAGGTTAGGTTAGGTTAGGTTAGGTTAGGTTAGGTTAGGTTAGGTTAGGTTAGGTTAGGTTAGGTTAGGTTAGGTTAGGTTAGGTTAGGTTAGGTTAGGTTAGGTTAGGTTAGGTTAGGTTAGGTTAGGTTAGGTTAGGTTAGGTTAGGTTAGGTTAGGTTAGGTTAGGTTAGGTTAGGTTAGGTTAGGTTAGGTTAGGTTAGGTTAGGTTAGGTTAGGTTAGGTTAGGTTAGGTTAGGTTAGGTTAGGTTAGGTTAGGTTAGGTTAGGTTAGGTTAGGTTAGGTTAGGTTAGGTTAGGTTAGGTTAGGTTAGGTTAGGTTAGGTTAGGTTAGGTTAGGTTAGGTTAGGTTAGGTTAGGTTAGGTTAGGTTAGGTTAGGTTAGGTTAGGTTAGGTTAGGTTAGGTTAGGTTAGGTTAGGTTAGGTTAGGTTAGGTTAGGTTAGGTTAGGTTAGGTTAGGTTAGGTTAGGTTAGGTTAGGTTAGGTTAGGTTAGGTTAGGTTAGGTTAGGTTAGGTTAGGTTAGGTTAGGTTAGGTTAGGTTAGTAGGTTAGGTTAGGTTAGGTTAGGTTAGGTAGGTTAGGTTAGGTTAGGTTAGTTAGGTTAGGTTTTTTGTTTTTTTTTTTTTTTTTTTTTTTTTTTTTTTTTTTTATTATACTCCTACCTCCAACATAATCGGAGGCCTATGCCTGTCCGCTTGCCATTCATTCCAGTTCTCGCATTTATGCCTCTCGTACTTTCATTCCTCATACTTTATCTTTCTTTCATTCATCCTCATTCTTGTCTGTATGGGAAGGATTCCCAACTATCATCGTGTGACTAACTATCTTTATATCTTTTTATTTATTGCTTCTTTTTAGGGTGTACAAAAATAAACAGGACACAGTTTTTAATAGAGCACTTTTCTTTACATCTAGTCTTAGTCTGAATATAATCTTTAATCTAGTCTTAGTCTAACCTTATATATAACAATTTTGTATCAGTTCTTACATATTCTTATGCTATTTTACAGTTTTCAATTTCTTGTCTTGGCTTGCAGAGACAGAGAGCAGATCTTATCGTTGTTGTTACTATTTATTTATGCTTTGGTCTTATATTCTATTTACATATAATACTTATTTGCTAATTTATACAAAAATATTATACTTATTTTAAGCTATGCTAGTCTTTAATATAATACACTATATTATGACAGCATATTTACTTATGCGGTTTTGTTTCTATCGATTACTTGTTTTACTATATTTTTACAATAACCTAAAAATATTTCTGCATTTTTACTCCTTATGATATCTTTGACGTTTTCCGGGGTTATTTTCGCGCCTATTGTGCTCTCGACGTTGTAGCGGTGTTTTGCGAATTGCGGACAATCAAATAGTACATGCTGGACCGATTCGCCAGCGTCCGGGTCGCAAATGCACGATGGACTCTCCTTGCGCTTGAAGCGGTTCAAGTACTCAGAGAATCCACCGTGCCCCGTCATTATTTGCGTAATTAGACCGCTACTTTCTATCCTGCGGATTGTAGCATAAGCTACTCGTACATCCGGGAAAAATAATTTGGTGACGGATGCGGTGTCGCTGGTTTCGTACCTGCGGTTCCACTCATCAAGCGTCGCAGTGCGTATGCTACGCTTGATGAATGAAATCGGGCACAGGTCGTAGTCAGGCTTTCTCTTGGAGTTCCCAGCGGCCTCTTTTGCTAATTGGTCAGCTCTCTCGTTCCCAGATAGTCCCACATGTGCCTTAATCCAGAACAATTTTACTAATTTGTTCTGGAGGGATGCAGTTTTCATGTTATCCCTGGCTTCTACCGCTAAGGGGTGGCGTGAGCTGGGATTCGTAATAGTCTGGAGAGCTGCCATTGAGTCGCTGAAAACTCCGAAAGAAGATGCCTTGAGCCTGGTTATTTCCCCGGTTGCTCTAGTTAGAGCTAGGAGTTCAGCCTGGTAAACCGTGCAGTAACTTGATAGGGCAAGTTTTCGGGCTCTGGTCTCAGCCTCACCGTTCCAAATGGACAGTGAGGCACCAACCCCTCCTCCGATCTTGCTCCCGTCCGTGAAAATACGGACGTCAAGATCTCGGTAGTTGTCCAGTTGCTGCTGGTCTACCAGGCTGTTGAACTGCAGGATTTCGCGGGCTGCAGGATGGGGATCCTCGGTCGCAGCAGTCATTCGCTCGATCTCCCCGCCCCGCAGTGACGCCTGGGGCACCTCTCTTCTGGCTTCGTACAGTGATGCCGCCTCACGGACTCGCAGGTCGAGAGGGAGCATCCCAGACAGCACCAATGCAGAGTTCAGGGAGACCGTGCGATATGCCCTGCACATTTTCTGGGCGATCCCACGCTGAACGGTCCCTAGCTGCTTTATAACGCCCAGCTTGTTAGCGGCCGGTGCCCAGACGCTAGCACCGTAAAGTATTACGGGCTCTACAGTCGCCACATAAATCACACGGATGACCTCCGGGTGGAGCCCCCAACCGACCTTGGCTGCTCTACATAGTTGTTTGTAGATCATTATTGCCTTCCTGCAGATTTGTGATACATGGGTGTTAAAAGTTAATTTATGGTCGATGGTTATGCCCAGAAGCTTAATTTCTTTTGATATGCCAATGTCGATCCCCCCCATCCTCAGGCGTGGTGTGTCGTATTTCAGTTTCCTGGTTACAACCATAGCAGTGGTTTTATGTGGTGCAAATTTCAACTTATTTTCGACACCCCACGCCAGAACATGGTCTAGAGCGGCATTGGCACACTGCTCCACCTCCAGTGCGGTCTCCCCATCAAACACGAGGAGGACATCGTCCGCAAACGCCTGAATATAATTCCCTCTATTCTCTGCTGCTTTAAGGAGGGGGTCTAGAAGTAGATTCCACAGGATGGGGCCACCAATTGAGCCCTGAACACAGCCCATGTTGGTCTCCTTGCTGAATACCTCCCCACAGTACCTTACAGCGACTCTTCGGTCCCTGAGGTAGCTGTCTATGACCCGCCTAAGGTTTATAGGGCATTTTTCCTCTGCCAGACGGACTCGTATTGCTGGCCACCAGGCACTATCAAATGCTCCCTCTATGTCTAGCGATACGAGCGCAACTATCCTTTTTTGTTCTAGTTTTTTGTAGAGATGCTGTATGAGGGCATAGAGGGAGTCTTCGGTACTCCTTTGTGGCATGAAACCGTACTGGCGGGTGCTCATCCTTGGTAAAAGGTGGTACCTTAGGCGGGCCACCAACATTTTCTCGTATATTTTCCCCAATATAGGCAACAGTCCAATCGGCCTATAAGATTTGGGGGTAGAATACTTTTCCTTCCCAGGCTTCCTCAGTATCACGACTGTCGCTATTTTCCAGGACGTGGGGAAATAGTTGTGTTCTAGGCATTTATTTAGGAATTTTAGAAATAGTTCAGGGTCATTACCCACAGCATGACAACAAATATCGGCGGTAAAGCCATCGTAACCCGGTGCTTTCTTCGGGTTGAAGGATTCCATTGAGTTTTTTTAGTTCTGCCATCGTAAACGGTGGGTCACAGGGATCATCTTGTTCGCCACAGTTAACGCTCTCGGCCTTTATTCGAATGGAACGGTGATGAGCATTGTCACATTCTAGGGGGTCTTCTGGATAGAACGTTTCCGCTAACAATTTAACGGAACCCCTCGCGTCCAGCACGTCACCGTTCTCCTCCAATGGCAGATCCTCCTCTCTACGCTGCGTCCTACCTATCACCCTGTATATTCCCTCCCATACCCCCTCCCTGTCCTGTTTTCCACAGAATTCCTTCCAACTCTCGGTCTGAGCTTTGGCCGCTTCTAACTCATACTCTTCTTTCTGTTTTAGGTACTCTTCTATGACCTTCGACTTCCGGATTTCGGCGGCACAGCGGATCCTGCGCTTCTTGGTAGCAACGGCTTTCTTCATCTCGACGAGTCTTTCGGACCACCACGGCAAGGTAAGTTCCTCTTGGGATTTTTTGACTGGAATTGTTTCCTTGCATGTTTCTTCGATTGTTTTTGTGAGGTTGTCTGTTGCAATATCGATTTGCTCAGTGTTTTTAATTGTTTGTATTGTAGCTGCAGTGAATTTGTATTCTATTTTCAATTGGCCAAACTTCTCATGAAATTTGGCCCAATTGGCTTTCCTGGTATTATATTGCCTAGTCGTTCTCTGAATTTTTATGCCTTTGGATTTCTGCAAGAGGATCTTAAACTTAATGCCGTTGTGATCCGAGCTAGTGAGACCTTCGTCAACCCTCCAGTCGTCTACCAAGTCCAGCATGTCGTTTGTACAAGCGGTGATGTCCACGTGACTGCTGTAACGCTTCCCTCCGCGGATAGTGTCGAAGGTCGGAATTTCCCCCCGGTTCAGTATGTTCAGATTCAGCTCTCCAAGAGTTCCTACCATCTCTTCCCCCCTGAGGTCGACTATCGGGCTGCCCCACCACAAACTCTTAGCATTGGCGTCCCCTCCAATGATCAGTCTTTTGGAACCGACTACGAGCCCTATTTGTTTGAGGTGTTCTAAATAAGGCTCGATAGGCTGGTCTGGCTCAAAGTAAAAGGAGACAAGCGTGATCTCCCAGGCACTGGTCTGGATTCCCACCACAGAGATGTTATTTGTGGTGAGTTTTGGGTACTGCCTGACTGTAAGGTCGCTGTTAAAAACAGCTATTGCCGCTTTGACAGTCCCATCCCCTGTGCCTGTGCTCTGGAAGATTCTAACGCCCTTGTGACTCCTCATCACCTTCGCTCCTGCCACATACGGTTCCTGAAGAAGCGCCACCGCTATTCCGCGCTTCGTAGCCTCTATCAAAAGCTCATTGGTGGCTAGCTTCTTGCGTTGGAGGTTTGCCTGTAATACCCCATAGGGGATAATTTGTGTTGGGGTGCCCTTAGCAATACGCTACAGTCGATCTGGCCACGTCATCCCATTTTTTCCGCACGGGGCAATCGTGGCTGAACGCATTGTGTTGCGTACCGTACTCTATCTTTGACCTTGAGCAGTTTCTGCAGGCGGGTGGTGAGCCTGAGAGCCAGTCCGAGCACTCTGATCTCATATGAGGACCTCCACAGTGGCTGCATAAGTCCGCTGGCTCTTTACACAGTCGCTTGCCGTGTCCGAAGCCTAGGCAGCGAGTGCATTGGACTAACGGGGTTTGATCCTCGACCCTAATGCGCTGTAGGTCGATGTGCACGGTTCCGATTTCTATGGCCCGTCGCCAGATGGTGGGCGAAACGCTGATGATGACGTGGCCAATATGAGGGTTTCGTGTCCTTTTCCTGTACCTTATTTCCACCCTGTTTTCCCCGCTGTCGAGGCCGTCAAAAACACCCTTGTTCTGATTTCTCAGTGCTTTTATCACGTCTTCGTCGGTGTTAACCACTAGGACATTCTTCAAAATCAGAAGCGGGTCTTTGTTCTTGA
>OX451409.1:0-7500 GCA_949629135.1 Eremobia ochroleuca
TGACCACGGAGGCCGTAAAAGCCCCGAAGTCCCTCAGGGAAAAGGTATTGAAGAACACGGCAAAGTCTGTGGTCTCGGAGAAGTCGGCGCGTCCATCGCAGAAGTCCCAGGCGCCGAGGGCAGCGTCGGAGCCAGATGTCACGGGCACGGTTCCGCCGCTGCCTTCGGCGCCTGAGACGTCCCAGACGGGGGACAGTGTGGGAGCATCAGAGGCAGTTATAAACTGGGAGCAATGTGGCATTTCCCCTCCTCACCACATCATCTCGGACGAGGAGAGCTCGGTTGCCTCGACAGTGAGTCAGGCCGACTGCCCCGCGAGTGGACGGCCGAGTCTACTCTACAGAACCCCGAGAAGGGGCACAGGGGTGGAGATGGACCTGGCCACCAGAGAGGCGAACGACCTACTCCAGAAAGGCAAGGACGCATTGGAGGCAGCCGGAAATATGAAGAGGGAGTGCAAGGCCACAGCCCATGAGTGTCTACAAGGACTGTACGAGACGGCCCTATCACTGGCAGACTCGAGAGCGCGCCACAAATATAACCTCGAGAAGGAGCGCTCTCGACACGCTCAAGAGCTTGTGCGCGTCGAGAGAGCCCACACTCGAGAGTTGATGGCAATGAAGGTCGAGCTCTCCATGATGAGAACGGACGTCTCTGAAACAAAAAAGGAGGCTAAAGGGATCCGGGAATGGCTGGGCCACGAAACTCTAGAGGCCTTCAAAAACATAAAGGAGGTCAAAGAGGAGATCACAAACGCAAGCTCCAGAAACCAGAAGGAGCACGAAAGGACTAGGCAGGAAGGCGCAAGAGCCCCGGGGGACCCAAAATGGGAGACAATGGGGGCCAGCCTTTCACGCCTAGACAAGACTGTCACCAGCGTCTCCAACCAGCTAGACGCGCTCCGGAAGGCTATGGACAGGCTGAAAGAAGATCTCATCAGGCCAGCCGACACCAACACAGACCCGGACCCGAGCAGCCGTGACACAGACATCCTACTCACCACCTCACAATTTGAGGAGGCCTTCGAAGCACTCAAGGGCCAAATCCAGGCAATCGCGGACAGGCCTGTAGCCTCCCCTCCGCCACCACCGCAACCAATCAACATCACCAAACACCTGCAACCAATCTCGGAGAGGCTGGAGATCGTGTCGGCAGACCTCCGCGTACTGCGAGACAAAGAGCCACAAATTCAGGCGCCCCCGGCACTGAATCTGGAGGCGGAACTCGCAGTCGGGGAGGTAAAAGAAACCTTAAAAGTCATACAGAAGGGGGTAGCGGACCTGGGCAAAGCGGATAGACCGCCTCAACAACAACTGGGCCCAAAAACCTTTGCGCAGGTCGCCAGTACACCAAAGCCCCCAAAACCACCCATACAACCAAATCACACCCTGATCGTCTCGTCGACGAACCCCCAACACACCGGGGAGAACGTCATCGAGAGGATCAGGACCGCCCTGGACCTTAAAACGACAGGAGCCCGGGTCGACACGGTGAGGAAAGCGCGGAACCAGAAAGTGGTCCTCAGATGCGCTTCCAAAACGGACTTGAACATAATAAGAGACCAAGTCCGGTCGAACGCAGGGCTCAAGGTCCAAGAGCCGAAGCCTCAAAACCCGCTGGTCTGCATCAAGGGAGTGCTGTCCAGCTACAGCGACGGGGAGATCGTCGATCTCCTAAAGGCGCAGAACAAACACCTCCTGCAGAACGTCGCTGTGGAAGGACAGACACTAAGGATGCGATACAGGAAGCGCGCGAGGAACCCCCACGAGTGCCACCCTGTCCTGGAGCTCTCTCCGGAGCTCTGGAAGTGCTTCACGGCAGTACAGAAGGTACATGTGGGCATCAAGCGATGCTCAATTGAGGATCAGTCCCCGCTAGTACAGTGCACAAAGTGTCTTGGATATGGACATAACAAGTCCATATGCAAGGCCGCTAAAGAAGCCTGCGGCTACTGCAGCGGAGCACACAACATAAGGGACTGCCTCACACGAGCTGACGGCAAACCGCCCACATGCATAAACTGCAAGACAGCACACGGGTCGGACAGCGACCTGGCACATACAGCGTTCAGCGAAGACTGCCAGGAACGCCAAAAGTGGGATGGAATAGCAAGGTCGCGCGTTTCCTACTGCTAAAGGCGACCACGAGGACACACCAACAGAATCAACAACACACCAAACAGTCACCCCCAGAATCGCAACCAGACCGACAGCAAGATTACAATTCGTGCAAGTTAATCTTCAGCGCTCAAAGCTGGCAACACAGGAACTCCATCTGAAGGCTCAGGAAAGGGGAATTTCAGTAGCACTTGTTCAAGAGCCCTATGTAGGAAGAACAGGTGTGATGAAACAAAGCCCCGGCACGCAAGTCATCCAGTGCAGCCTCAACCGCCAGAAACCAGTAAAGGCGGCGATCGTTGTTTTCGGTGGCAACCTGGAGGTCATCCACGATCCCCAGCTTGTGACAGAGAACATCGCCGCCGTCGTGCTGAAGGCAGGACAGCTCAGCTTTGGGGTGCTGTCGGTCTATTTTGAGGGTGATCAAGAACTCGAGCCCTACCTTTCCGAGACACACACAGTAATACAAAAACTTAACACAAATAACATCATAGTGGGAGGAGATATTAACGCCTGGAGCCAGTGGTGGGGAAGTGTCTCCGAAAACCATCGCGGGGCGGCGTACAACGCTTTCCTGGACGAGCGGGATCTCCACATCCTCAATACGGGTCAAACACCGACATTCGAGACCTACAGAGGAGACAGGTGGTGTACGAGTATCGTCGATGTGACGGTATGCAGCCTGTCACTGCTAGGCAAGGTCGAAGAGTGGCGTGTCGATAGAAGTCTAACGACTTCAGACCACAACGCGATAACCTTCTCGATGCGCTTAGAGAAGGCCTTGGAACCCCTAAGGCCCATTTCGACGCGTATCTACAACACCAAGAAGGCAAAGTGGTCCGACTTCAGCACGCATTTCAAGACCAGCCTGGCGGAACACCAAATAACATCACAAAGAGTCTCGAGTGTCTCAAACCCAGAGGACCTGGAATCCATTATCACAGTTTACACCCAGAACATCCACCGCTCATGCGAGGAAGCGATACCAAAACTGGGCCCGCCCAGACATAACGCCAAGCCCCCATGGTGGAGTCCTTCTCTAGACCGTCTCAAAAAAGACGCATTGACCAAGAAGAGAAGGATCCGAAACGCAGCCGCAAGTCGGAGACACTTCACCATCCAAGAGTACGTGCTGGCCAAAACCGCCTACACCACAGCGGCAAGGGAAGCGGCCACCGCAGGCTGGAAGGAGTTTTGCTCGAAGCAGGACCGAGAGAGCATGTGGGACGGGATCTACAGGGTACTAAGGAAGACAGCCAGAAGACAGGATGACACGCTCCTGAGAAACACCGCGGGCGAAACGCTCAGCCCAGACCAATCAGCGGATCTTCTGGCAAAAACCTTCTACCCCGATGACTCAACGGATGCCGAACAGCCATACCACACGGCTCTAAGGAGGCTAGCGGAGGAGAAAACCCCACAAGGACTGTCTGCCGACGATCCACCATTCACGACCGCGGAACTGGAAATGGTTCTCCAGAACCAAAATCCCAAAAAAGCACCCGGTCCGGATGGACTAACGGCAGACATCTGCACTGCGGCAATAAACTGCGATAGGGAAGTGTTCTTAGCGATAGCTAACAGGTGCTTATCGCTGTCACACTTTCCGAAGCAGTGGAAGGTCGCCCACGTGTGCATCCTCCGCAAGCCAGGAAAGGACGACTATACCAGCCCAAAGTCGTACAGGCCAATAGGTCTACTCTCGGTCCTAGGAAAGATCGTCGAGAAACTCCTAGTCGGTAGACTGCAGTGGCACTTCCTCCCGACACTCAACACAAACCAATACGGTTTCATGCCGCAGCGCGGGACCGAGGACGCCCTCTATGCCCTGATGGGCCACATACGAGCCGAAATCAAAGCCAAAAAGATCGTGCTTTTGATATCATTGGACATAGAGGGGGCCTTCGACAACGCGTGGTGGCCAGCACTAAAGAAACAGATGGTAGTCAAGAACTGCCCCACCAACATCTACACCCTCGTCGGCTCATACCTGGAAGACCGGAACATCAGGGTCAACTACGCCAGAGCGACTAGTGAGAAGGGTACCACGAAAGGATGCGTCCAGGGCTCAATTGCCGGACCGACGTTTTGGAACCTCATCCTAGACTCGCTCCTTCAAAAGATGGCTAGTATAGGGGTCTACTGCCAAGCCTTCGCAGACGACGTTGTCCTAGTTTTCTCGGACCATACAGCCGGTCCCCTGCAGCAATCGGCCAACAGCACGCTAGATATAGTATCGGAGTGGGGCGTCCATAATAAGCTTCGTTTCGCCGCGCACAAGACCAATGCGATGGTGTTAACGAGAAAGCTCAAGTACGACACTCCGGTACTGTATATGGCGGGCACGCGGCTGAACCTGGTCGAAGAGGTCAAGCTGCTAGGTCTCACAATAGACTCCAAACTCACTTTCAACGCGCACGTGTCTGCGACCTGTAAAAAGGCCGCAGACATCTACAAGCAGCTGGCATGCGCGGCAAAGGTGACTTGGGGTCTCAACAGAGAAATAATTAGGACAATATACGTGTCGGTGATAGAGCCCATCGTGATGTATGCAGCGAGTGCGTGGGCCCCTGCAGCCGAGAAACTGATGACAAGAAATCAGTTTGACTCACTGCAGAGGGGTTTCGCGCAAAAGATCTGCAAAGCATACCGCACAGTGTCTCTAACATCGGCACTCGTCTTGTCGGGTCAACTCCCCCTAGATCTCCGGGTAATCGAGGCCGCAACCCTTTTCAGGATCAAAAAGGGACATTCCCAAGAGCACATACCGCAGGGTCGCGAACTGGAGTGTGACGTGCACCACTCCCAAAAACCCCACCCAGCGCAACTCATAACAACTGAGTACGCGCGCCTAGAGGACTTGACTCCCGAAACCCTGGAAACCCATCGAGTAATCGGCCCCCAAATATTCACCGACGGCAGCAAGATAGAGGGGAAAGTCGGAGCTGCCTTAACTTGGTGGGAGAATGGCAGGGAGTCACAGTTCGATTCCTTCGGCCTAGAGCCTCACAACACGGTCTTCCAATCAGAAATGTACGCTCTCTTCAGAGCTGCCAGGATGGCAAGAGAATCCAGGGTGGCCTCAGTAAGCATTTTGAGTGACTCAAGGTCGTCACTCGACCTGCTGAGGAGACCGTCTGTCACTCACCACCTGGCACTTCAGATCAAGAGATACGTCCGGGAGGTCAGAGAGGAAGGCAGGGAAGTGAGGTTCTTCTGGCTCAAGGCCCACGCGGGAACCGCCGGGAATGAGAGGGCGGACGAACTGGCCAAGGAGGCGGCACTAAATTCATTAACAACAACACCAGACTATCACAAGGTCCCCGTATCGTTCGTGAGGAGGAAGATACGGGAGGAGACTGTAAGGAAGTGGCAAGCGCGGTACGAGTCCTCAAGTACAGGAGCGGTCACAAAAGTGTTCTTCCCAGACGTCCTGGCGGCGAAAAGAACACTTAGAGATGTAGTCCTCACACCGGTCCATGTACAGGTCCTGACAGGACACGGAGGATTCTCAGCGTATCTCCACCGCTTCCATCTCAAAGACAGTCCCTCGTGCGTCTGTGACCCCAGTTGCGAAGAAACGGTCTGGCACCTGCTCTTCGAATGCCCAAGATTCGATCACGACAGAATGGAGCTGGAAGTAAAGATAGGAAGCCAGCTAAGCCAGTCCACACTCCACACCATCATGGGGAGACCGGCTACCAGGACACCATTCTTGGCATTCGCGAGCAAAGTCGCTGTGACTGCGGCAGGGGCCAACAAAACGGACGTACCCTTGCATAGTCGAAACCGACAACCCTCCACACAATCAGTCACAACATCCACGACTACACCAACAACAACCATCACTACACAAACAATAACTACACAAAATACAACACTCACCACAACACAACCAACAAACACAAACAACAACCCACGATCGGCACCGGCGTTAGCAGCAGCAACTGCAGAAGCCCACCCTCAACCAGCACCCCCCAGCACCATGACCATCAGAAGACTCCTGGAATGCGGAGGAGACGGAGTTCCAAGCCTCAGACTGCGAGGAGTCGCTCTGTTCATGAACAGAGAAGGGGAAAAGTTGGGCATAAGCTTCTGCATAGGATCAAGCCGAGCTAGAGCCCGAATACCAATCTCGCCAGGCCTTGCCGCCCTGATCAATGGAAGTACCACCAAAACGAGCATGAAAGGCAGTAAATACGCAGCGCTGCCACAAGTGGAAGTAGCCTCTCACCGATGCCGTCTACTGCGATCCAAGGGAAAGACGATCGCAATATTCGAGTGGGGAGAGGAGACTCCATTTGCCCAAGCCAGCTCGTTACTCCAAAAGATCAGGGAGGCAGGAGAGTACGCGGCAGTCACAGCCCGTACTATAAGTATCGACGCGATGATGATCGAGGGAGAAAGAGGGGACGTCGCAGACCGCTTCGGCTGTCTGAAAGCCTCAGAACAACATGAGGTAGTCGTCTACGAGGACAGAGGGGAAAACTTGAGTTTCCTCAAAGCCCCTAGACGGCTTGCAGCCGGAGCGACGAGCCCCACAAAGAACCCGATCACACAAAGCGGATCCGAGAGGGCACAGCAGAAGGCAGATGCCGAGAAAGCTGCAAAGGAGCAGGGCACAACGACCAGTCCAGAGGGCCGGGCCCGTATGAGGAGTCGCCTAAAAGCCTTCGGCACTTACCTCAGTGCACTGCTCCCGGGAACCAGCCGAGCATCACCATCCCAAAAGCAGGAAGCAGCAGTGGAAAGGTTCTTTAAAAGAAAGGACAAAGAACCTACCCCAAAAAAGCCCATTCCAACCAGAGCCGACAAAGGGCAAGTCAGCCCACCGACCCTCGCAGTAAGTTCGGGCACCACAGACCACGTGAAGAGCGCATTCCTTGAGTACGTAGCACTCGTGAGAGCGACCAGAGAGGTCAATCTCGCGACATGCAGAAAAATCCTGCAGACCTTCCACAGAGACTCAGAAGGACTGCTGCGGGTACTGCTCAAGGAATCTGAGGCAGCGGTGTACAACAACGTCACATCTCAAGTCATCACAGGAGAAATGACGGGGTCGTACATGGTAGCCTATAGCGCGAACAGTGGGTTCGTGGCCCTGGACACAGAGGAAACGGAGCGCTCGGGCAAACTGAAATTCAGGGTTCCAGACGACGATCCGATAGTGGTTACCGCCAAATGTACCAAAATCATGCCGGACGACCAGATCCTAGAAATGGCACAGACCATTCTGGGGACCTCAGACGTTCCGGCATCGCAGGAAAGTTGGGCGGTACCCAATATCAGATGGGTAAACGGGGTTCCGGGATGCGGAAAGACAACGTGGGTGGTCAAACACTTCGATGAGGACAAGGACGTCATCGCCACTACGACAACCGAA
>OX451409.1:12500-27500 GCA_949629135.1 Eremobia ochroleuca
CGCCTTCCTGACTGTGTGTGGACCCGGGGCATGGACGCGTCGCTGATCTGCGTCATCGCCCCGCGGAACCACAGCGCCTCCTGCTCGACGTCGACGGGTCCGTTCGTCGCCGACTCCCGGACCCAGGCCTGGACAATAGCAGCTTCCTCGAGAAGCTCCCTGTCGATGCGCTTACGCGCCCAGCGCGGACCGTCCGTTCGCAACCTAACCTAACCTAACCTAACCTAACCTAACCTAACCTAACCTAACCTAACCTAACCTAACCTAACCTAACCTAACCTAACCTAACCTAACCTAACCTAACCTAACCTAACCTAACCTAACCTAACCTAACCTAACCTAACCTAACCTAACCTAACCTAACCTAACCTAACCTAACCTAACCTAACCTAACCTAACCTAACCTAACCTAACCTAACCTAACCTAACCTAACCTAGGTGAAAGGCGTCCACAGCTGCGAGTAATCGCGACTGCCCCCGTACTGCTCCGAACGTTGTAACGCGCTCAGAACTTCCGGTGTGAGCCCCGGGGCGTCCGACACGGCCTCCATCACTGGTCGCCAATAGGCTTCCAGCTCCGACAGGCTATGACTAACACCTCGAGTTTGTCCGTCGATCACCTCCGCAGCAGCTCTGGACCTACAGGTCTTATACAGCTTCTGCACCCTCGCGTACTCCATTCTGCGCCGCTTTCGCGCAGACAATCTGGCATAAGCAGTTTGGGTCTCCTCTGGAGACTGTCCTTTGTGCCTAGGCCGCCCCCGCCTTTTCCCATCACGCGCACCCCGCGCCATCCTTGCTTCGGAGCTCAACACGAGATCCTCCACAATTTTGGCGTGGTCTGGTGCTCTAGACAAGTCCGGGCTTTGCAAGCTAACGGAAACAGGCATGACTTCAGAGGGGGACTCCGCCCTAACGAGAGGCCGCTCCGGTGTCGAGCTTTCAACAGTGCCAGCAATAGGGGTGCTCCTTATAGGCAACTCTGCCTCCCCCGGGGTACTCGGAACAGGAGGCTGAGCCAGATCGGCCAGGCACTCTTGTACCCGGCTCTTGTAGGCCTCCTTCCTCCGGTACCCTTTAATAGCTTCTAATGTTCTCCCTAATTGGGGTAGCTCGTTTAATATTTGTTGATTAATTGTGCTGGCACTGCCTCCGGCTCTAACCAGACGCGCCTCCGTCTGAGCTAAGAGCTCTCCCTCTTCCTCATGCCATCTCCGCTTCACCTGCGGTGGAGCGGCTGCGGCGTTCATCGTCACAGGGTGGGCACGCCGCTTGTGCACGCCCAACCCCGTTTTGGTCCGGAATGCCCTGCTACATTCCGGACAGGTCCACTCACCTTCCTCCCGCCCCGACCGAGGCGGAGATCGAGCAGTCGGACTTAAAGGTTTAAGGGTCGACACCTCCGGCTCCTGTGGGAGGCCGGAGGTTCGACCATACATTTCCTTATTGTTATCGAAAGCGACCGTTAAACCTTGTTGTGGCAGGGTGGCTAGCCCTGCCACAGGTGTCACCCACAGCTCTCGTGTAACGCCCCAGCCATGCGAGCTGTTAGATTTGGGGTCCAAGGACCCCCATCGGGGCTTCTCTGGGACCTTCCCCCAGAGCCTGTCCTGGATATACACCGCTCAACTTAG
Source organism: Eremobia ochroleuca (assembly GCA_949629135.1). Taxonomy (NCBI): domain Eukaryota; kingdom Metazoa; phylum Arthropoda; class Insecta; order Lepidoptera; family Noctuidae; genus Eremobia; species Eremobia ochroleuca. The sequence goes on from OX451409.1 coordinate 14,135, forward strand.
TGTTTGCGCACCCCGATCGGATCTTGTGACCGGGGTCTCCAGGCTCACCGTACCCCTAGGACCATCGGATTTCGGTCTTCTGGTCAAGTCGGGGAGGTATGCGCGACACCTCTGATGGCTCGTGTATTAAAGGTCTACTAGAGATGCTTCTGATGGACTGTCCTTGCTACCCAGTCCACCTTTTAGTGAGATCCCTCCCCCCCCCTTGTCAGCAAAAGCAGCGGCGCCACGGGCAGGCCAAGGGTAGGAGTTTCCATAGCAGTCGCCACTGTCGGCCCCCAGCTGACGTACTAACTACGGACCTTGACGTATGCGGACTGCTCTTTCCCACTAGGTCGATAGCGGCAAGCCATGCGGGTACACATCCACAGACGTGAGCAACGAGACTACATCTTAATCTTTCGATTCACAAGAGAGTCATAGTTACTCCCGCCGTTTACCCGCGCTTGCTTGAATTTCTTCACGTTGACATTCAGAGCACTGGGCAGAAATCACATTGCGTCAACACCCGCGAGGGCCATCGCAATGCTTTGTTTTAATTAGACAGTCGGATTCCCCTTGTCCGTGCCAGTTCTGAGCTGACCGTTGAACGGCGGTCGTACAGAACCGCGCCGATCGCGCACGAAACGAAACCGACACGGCCTTACGGCTAGGAAGATCCGCGGAAGGCCGGAACGCGGGTCCGGAGTCCGCCCTAGCGCCCCGAGAGACGCCAGAGCATCGACCAGGCCCGGCACCGGCCGCACCCGCTTCCCGTCCAAACCCGACACGCCCCGGTCCTCAGAGCCAATCCTTATTCCGAAGTTACGGATCCAATTTGCCGACTTCCCTTACCTACATTATTCTATCGACTAGAGGCTCTTCACCTTGGAGACCTGCTGCGGATATGGGTACGAACCGGCGCGACATCTCCACGTACATCCCTCACCTGAATTTTCAAGGTCCGCAGAGAGTATCCGGACACCGCCGCAAATGCGGTGCTCTTCGCGTTCCGAACCATATCTCCCTTCTATAGGATTCCATGGAACTCGAACGCTCAGGCAGAAAAGAAAACTCTTCCCGGACCTCTCGGCGGCGTCTTCAGGCCACTTTGGGTTACCCCGTCGAACACTCGCTGTAAAAACGAGGGAACGATTATTGAAACGGTTCCGCTGCCGGGTTCCGGAATAGGAACCGGATTCCCTTTCGCTCAAAGGGCGTTATTTATCTCATTTTGACATATAACACATAAAATGTTTTATATCTTTTTGAAAAAAAAAACACGCCACATCGACATAAGATTTCTCCTTGAGCTTAGGATCGACTGACTCGCGAGCAACTACTGTTCACGCGAAACCCTTCTCCACGTCAGTCCTCCAGGGCCTCGCTGGAGTATTTGCTACTACCACCAAGATCTGCACCGACGGAGGCTCCAAGCGGGCTCACGCCCAGACCCTTCTGCGCTCTCCGCCGCGCACGTCCTACTCGTTACGGCTTAATGACGTCACAAAGAACGTCGCACATGCCCGTAACGGTAGTGTATAGGCAAAACGCTTCAGCGCCATCCATTTTCAGGGCTGGTTGCTTCGGCAGGTGAGTCGTTGCACACTCCTTAGCGGATTCCGACTTCCATGGCCACCGTCCTGCTGTCATGACGCAAACGAAGAGCGGTTCGCGCAGAACCGTCATATGCGCGCGATATATATATAATATACACACGCAATGTGGCATTTGTATTTTATACAGCCGGCCCTCAGACAGGAGTGGTCCTGGATGTGTCTCCACGGACCGCAATGTGCGTTCGAAATGTCGATGTTCAAATGTGTTCTGCAGTTCACACTATGACGCGCAGTTAACTGCGTTCTTCATCGACCCGCGAGCCAAGTGATCCACCGTCCAGGGTAATAGTTTCAATAATATATAAAAAACATATTACCATTACTCTTGTTACATGAACAGATTGATAGATATATTGTTTTTTTTTTTTTTATTTATATTTAAAAAAAAAAAAAAAATTTAATCCCACCGCAGTATGAGGGACGAATGTGTTGACGGACACGTCCAACGGTACTCGTGGTGCGGGTTTTCATACCAGTCTATATACCGTGAGAGGACGCGACGCGAGAACGACGCGCAGCACCACCACACCACACGCATACAGAGAGCTTAAGAGACACCACGCGACGCAGCGGCGCGCTCACCGTCGTCGTCGTCGTCGTCGGACGGCGGACGGCGGACGGCGGCGGCACAAAGCATCGCGCGCGCATCATCTCATATCATCGGTTGTGCGTGTGTATCGTGGCTGGCTGGTTCGCCGCCGAAGCGCGCGGCGCGTTTCGATTCTCTAGTGTTTTTTTTTTTTTTTTTTTTAGGATTTTTATTTACGTTCACGCGCGTCGTGTGTACTTTTTTTAAGAGTAACACGCTCAGCGTTCGCACGTTAATGATCCTTCCGCAGGTTCCCCTACGGAAACCTTGTTACGACTTTTACTTCCTCTAAATGATCAAGTTTGGTCAACTTCCCAGCAACGCCGACGGCCGTGAAGCCACCGCGTGTCGGTCCGAAGACCTCACTAAATCATTCAATCGGTAGTAGCGACGGGCGGTGTGTACAAAGGGCAGGGACGTAATCAACGCGAGCTTATGACTCGCGCTTACTAGGAATTCCTCGTTTATGGGGGATAATTGCAAACCCCAATCCCCAGCACGAAGGAGTTTCAGCGGGTTGCCCGGGCCTCTAGGCCAGGGAGAACATGCTGATTCCTTCAGTGTAGCGCGCGTGCGGCCCAGGACATCTAAGGGCATCACAGACCTGTTATTGCTCAATCTCGTGCGGCTCGAAGCCGCCGGTCCCTCTAAGAAGAATTTTAATACGTCGCCAGTGAGTTGCGTGACGCGGAGCCACGCACACCTAAATGACGACGCCTATTTAGCAGGCTAGAGTCTCGTTCGTTACCGGAATTAACCAGACAAATCGCTCCACCAACTAAGAACGGCCATGCACCACCACCCACCGAATCAAGAAAGAGCTGTTAATCTGTCAATCCTTCCGGTGTCCGGGCCTGGTGAGATTTCCCGTGTTGAGTCAAATTAAGCCGCAGGCTCCACTCCTGGTGGTGCCCTTCCGTCAATTCCTTTAAGTTTCAGCTTTGCAACCATACTCCCCCCGGAGTCCAAAATCTTTGGTTTCCCGGAAGCTGCCCGCCGAGCCATTGTAGTAACGTCGGCGGATCGCTAGATGACATATTTACGGTTAGAACTAGGGCGGTATCTAATCGCCTTCGAACCTCTAACTTTCGTTCTTGATTGATGAAAACACCTTTGGCAAATGCTTTCGCTGATGTTCGTCTTGCGACGATCCAAGAATTTCACCTCTAACGTCGCAATACGAATGCCCCCAGTTATCCCTATTAATCATTACCTCGGAGTTCTGAAAACCAACAAAATAGAACCGAGATCATATTCTATTATTCCATGCACGAAATATTCAAGCAGCATTTTGAGCCCGCTTTGAGCACTCTAATTTGTTCAAAGTAAAATTGTCGGCCCACCTCGACACTCATTGAAGAGCACCGCGATAGGATTTTGATATTGAACCGACGTTTGACCGACGGCTCACCGACGATATGCTCCGCAGACGTGTCAGTATCACCGCGGATGCGGTGCACCGACAGCGCGGCGCACAAATGCAACTACGAGCTTTTTAACCGCAACAATTTTAGTATACGCTATTGGAGCTGGAATTACCGCGGCTACTGGCACCAGACTTGCCCTCCAATTGTTCCTCGTTAAAATATTTAAAGTGTACTCATTCCGATTACGAGGCCTCGTAAGAGTCCCGTATCGTTATTTTTCGTCACTACCTCCCCGTGCCGGGAGTGGGTAATTTGCGCGCCTGCTGCCTTCCTTGGATGTGGTAGCCGTTTCTCAGGCTCCCTCTCCGGAATCGAACCCTGATTCCCCGTTACCCGTGACAACCATGGTAGTCGCAGAAACTACCATCGAAAGTTGATAAGGCAGACATTTGAAAGATGCGTCGCCGGTACTGGACCATGCGATCGGCAAAAGTTATCCAGATTCATCAAAATTAACGACTTCGGACGCGAGGCCCTCCGTCGATTGGTTTTGATCTAATAAAAGCACTCATCCCATCACTGGTCAGAGTTCTGATTGCATGTATTAGCTCTAGAATTACCACAGTTATCCAAGTAACTGAGTAAGATCTAAGGAACCAAAACTGATATATTGAGCCATTCGCGGTATCGCCTTAATACGGCTTGCACTGAGACATGCATGGCTTAATCTTTGAGACAAGCATATAACTACTGGCAGGATCAACCAGGGAGCTTCTTAGTTTGTATAATAATAATAATAGAGAGAGAGAGATTATATATATCGCGACACGCGCCCCCCCGCGGCACAGGCGCGACGGCGAAGCGCGCGTATTGTGATGAATAATCCTCATTATTATTATTATTATTCTCCCGAGCGTTCGCGATCGTAAAGACGCGAACGCACACGGGCGAGCTCTGTGTGTATGTTAGAATTTTTGGGTCGCACGCGCGAACGTCCGGACGCATATATCTCAACGCGCCAGACGCGCTGCGCGCGCATAAGGGCGTTTTACGGTTCACGATGAGAGAGAAACAACACATTATTGTTGTCATCGCACATCGTGAACAGAAAAGCCCCCAGTTCGGAACGTTCGTACCGAGACGAGTTCACGTGTGTAAAATTTGTTAACACATTCGCGATATCATATACGATTCCGCCCGGAATCTATAGAGTGCCTCACATAAAATATTATAAGAGCATATAAATATACTCTCACATTCGACGTGACGAACCACAAGACGCGTCCGAGCGCCGTCGGACCGTCACGCCGTTCAAATTTTCATTTCGTACAACGACCGTTTTATATATATATATACATATATTATATACCCGGAGACGTATAAAAACAACGATCCGTCGGTCCACACGCAGTTCATCCAATCATCAGTCAGTCGTCAGCAGAGGAATCGGCAACTCGCAACACACGCATAAAAACAAACACATACACACGTTCTCTCTTTTATATATGCATATATATATGTATATATGTATGTATGTATGTTATGTGTATATATTATATATGTGTACGTACCTCAACCTCTCTACTGACTACTAAACTTAACTACTGACAACACACACTAACTACTATTATATATGAAATAAACTACAAAAACAGAGCAACTTACTTCACATTTTCAAATGGTTTTCTCTCGTCGTCGCCCCGCGCGCTCCGTCCGTTTGCTCGGACGTCGCGTCGCGTGACACATATGCGAAGCTTGAAAATCATGTGATCGGGCAATTCAATCACCGACATATGTGATATGTATATGTGCATACGTCATGCATGGGTGTCATGGTGGTCATCGTAAAGTTCCACTTCCAGCGTGGGCTGGATAGGGGGGTGTGATGTGTGGTGGGGGTTGAGCCTTTGGGGGGGGGGGGGTTGTCGGCAACGTACCCTGCCTGCCGGGTGGGTGTGGGTCGGGATGATGAAAAAATAAAACAAAAAATTGCAACAACCAATCACCAACCCCATGACACCCCCCCCCCCCCCCCCCCCCCCCAACCCCATCACCAAGAATCTAAACGTAAATGTTTAGAGTGCACCCGACCCGACTCTGGCAGAATATATATGTATATATATGGGGTATGGGGGTGTGGGGGGGGGGGGGTGAGTGGGGGTGGTGGTGGTGTAGTATTTGATTGGAATGTATTTGATTCATATTGGACGACGTATTAATGTTTCGATTAAATGTAGTATTACAAAAATATAATTATATAATATAATGTATGTATTAGGTATATCACAGGCTGTTCGTGTATTAAATCGAATTTAATTTCGTTTCGTTTCGTTCCGTTCGTGTATTAATCAATGTCCATATAATATTTTTTTATATACATAATATGTACATATATTATATATATATACATATATATAGCCCGGTGGTGTTTCGGGTGTTGTTGTCGCGCTGAGCTAGGGGACGGGCAGTCGCGTCGCGTTCGCGTATTAAAACGTGCGCGTGTCGCCAGTCGACCGACACCGTTCACAGGCTGTTCGTGTATTAAATCGAATTTCATTTAGTTTCGTTTCGTTTCGTTCCGTTCGTGTATTAAATTGGAAGGTTTGTTCGCGCCGCGCCAGCGACCGGGTAGGTTTTTTTTTTTTTTTTTTTTTTGTACTTTGTTATTTTCTGCGTAGGAAAAATTAGTCGTATGATCCTGTTCGTGTATTAATCAATGTCCATATAAAATATACATATATATATAATATATATATATATATACATACACACACACACCCCCCCCCCCACGCACACATCTAATCTCGTCGTTTATTAACATACGGACTAGAAGCAAGTGAGTGAGTGAGTGAGTGAGTGAGTGAGTGAGTGAGTGAGTGAGTGAGTGAGTGAGTGACTTTAGACAACAACAATAGTATTATATTAATTTAATTTAATTAATATAATATTATTATCACATCATCATCATCGTCGTCATCATCGTCATCGTCATCGTCCTCGGACGAATCACCTGGCGTAGGGCTGAGTCTCAACAGATCGCAGCACGACGCTGCTCTACCGAGCACAACACCCCGCCAGGAACGGAAGTCGTCTACAGACTATTCCGAGCCCCGACATCGAACTGAGGTAAATTCGGACCTTCGGAGCCGTGATGCACGCGTTAAACGGACAGCATCGATCTCCGCGATCCAAATGGGCTTCGACGTCGCACCTCACGTGGTGAAGCGCGACTAGTAAAGTCACATTGTTTAGAGCCTCCCGACTCTCGGGGCTCCACAGTGAGCATATCCTTGCCGGATTCGGCTAGGCTGGCTTCGGCCTTAGAGGCGTTCAGGCATAATCCCGCGGATGGTAGCTTCGCACCACCGGCCGCTCGGCCGAGTGCATGAACCAAATGTCCGAAACTGCGGTTCCTCTCGTACTGAGCAGTATTACTATCGCAACGACAAGCCATCAGTAGGGTAAAACTAACCTGTCTCACGACGGTCTAAACCCAGCTCACGTTCCCTTTTGATGGGTGAACAATCCAACGCTTGGCGAATTTTGCTTCGCAATGATAGGAAGAGCCGACATCGAAGGATCAAAAAGCAACGCCGCTATGAACGCTTGGCTGCCACAAGCCAGTTATCCCTGTGGTAACTTTTCTGGCACCTCTTGCTAAAAACTCTTTATACTAAAGGATCGATAGGCCGTGCTTTCGCAGTCCCTATGCGTACTGAACATCTGGATCAAGCCAGCTTTTGCCCTTTTGCTCCACGCGAGGTTTCTGTCCTCGCTGAGCTGGCCTTAGGACACCTGCGTTATTCTTTGACAGATGTACCGCCCCAGTCAAACTACCCGCCTGGCAGTGTCCTCGAACCGGATCACGCGGGAGTTGTACGGCGACGAGCGTTCCCGCCACGTCGCCACTCTGCACGCTTGGAACGAAACACCGTGCGCCCGCCGATATTATCGACCGCGCACCGCTTCCGCCCAACCGAGTAAGTAATGAAACAATGAAAGTAGTGGTTTTTCAGCGACGATCGCGCGAACGATCTCCCACTTATGCTACACCTCTCATGTCTCCTTACAATGCCAGACTAGAGTCAAGCTCAACAGGGTCTTCTTTCCCCGCTGATTCTCCCAAGCCCCTTCCCTTGGCTGTGGTTTCGCTAGATAGTAGATAGGGACACCCCCTTCCTGACCTGGTCCTACCCGCCTTGCGGCATACGGACACAGTATGAGCCTTCTATTTGTAACCCATCTGTACAATTCCCCTACGCCCCCTTCTGGGGCATGCTACACCACGACACGTTACTTCGCGCGTGAGCAGACCATTTGTTTGTTTAAATCCCTAACCCAGCCTTAAGTTTCCCAATTAATCAATTAATTATTGGCCTCCAGCTCCCTCCGTTTGCTGTGCCATTTATGTGCAAATGACCGCAGCCTTCGAAACCCCTCTACGCTAGCTACCAGTTCCCGGCAGTGAACCGGACCAATGTCCTCCCTGTGCCAGTCCGCCAGCATAGCCTCCCTGTCGACTTCATACAGAGGGCATTCCCACAGGACGTGGTCGCGAGTTTCATCCGCCAGCCCACAGTAGCACTCTGCAGTGTCGCACAGCGACATTGCGTGTAGGCGGCATCTGAAACTCCCATGTCCTGTGAGGATCTGCGATACGACATAGTCCGGTTCCACCCATCCCATCGCCAGTCTCTGCGCCACGTCGGGAAAGAAGGAGAAGAGTTCCCGTCCGTCTCTGGAAGATGACCACCGTTCTTGCCACTGAGCAACGATCTCCGCTCTCACCCTCCCAATGCGCACCTTGCGTTCCCCACCGACCAACCCTGGACACTCCTGCGCGACTCGTCCTGCACGGCAAACCTCCAGGTCAGCCGGAAGCACACCCGCCAGCACAGGCAACGCTGCGGTACTGACCGACCTGTACGCCTTCGTCAATAAAATTAGTGCTGGACGCTGCGTGCGGAGCAGCGTACTCCGCACTACATATCTGTCAACACTCCGCCACCATACGGCCGCAGCATACGTCAGAATCGCCACATAGGTCCCTGAAAACAGGACCTTTAGGGCTCTGTACTTGATGCCCCAGGAGGACGCCGAGACCCTCGACATCTTCCCGAAGGCGTTCACAGCCCGTTGGCCGGCCAAACTAGCATGCGGCACGTAGGAGCCCGCTTCGTCAATAACAACGCCCAGCACCTTGGCCTGCACCACGTTCGCGATCGAGGCACCGTTCATGCGAATTGTAGGGGGACGTTTAAATTTTCCCTTCAGTGTGAGGGTCTGCGACTTCGCAGCTGAGAACTGGAGACGGTTCCGTGTCCCCCAAGCGGACACCGCCTCTAGCGACGTCTGAGCCTTACGCTCAATCGCCGCCCGACTCGGTGCCTCGATCACGACTGTAATGTCGTCCGCGTAAGCCACTGCCCCAACTCCCTCCGGCCATGGCAACCGCAGGATGTCATCGAGCAGGAGGTTCCAGAGTGTCGGTCCGAGGACAGATCCCTGGGGGCAGCCCATAGTGGACCGCTTCCATACCGCCTGGTCGCCCACGAACAGCCCTACTCGCCTGTTTGTAAAGTAGCTGACTAATATGCTGTATATATTTGGCGGGCACCCGCCCTGCTTCGCCTTTGTCAGGACCATGGGCCACCAGGCGTTATCGAAGGCCCCCGATATGTCTAATAAAATTACCTGAACATAGTTTTCCGAGGAGTTTGCCACCCGGTCCAGGATCGCGTTAAGCGCCGTGACCGTCGACCTACCCCTCGAAAAACCATGTTGTGCCTCCGAGATTCCGCGATGTAAACAAGGTGCGCATGCGATAATGAGGCGTTCCAGAATTTTCCCCAAAATAGGGAGAAGTGTGATAGGTCTATACGCCTTTGGGTCCGAGAGCGGTCGATCGTTGCCCTTTGGCAACACGACCAGCTTGCCTACCTTCCAGATGTCGGGAAACACGCCCTCCCTTATACACGCTGAGTACATCAGGAGCATCTCCGCTCCGCTCACTCTCCACGCATGTCTGATAATGCGGGCCGTCAGCCCGTCTAACCCCGGGGCAGTGTTAGGGAGATTCCTAATGATGCGCTCAAGCGCCGCACCGCTGGGTGGGTCAGACTCCCGCCCCGCCGGTGAACACGCCGCCGCGAGTCTGACCTGCCGGTGATATGGCGTGTCTTTGCCGGGGTCATCATCCGGGCACAAGATGCCAAGAAGGCCGGCTGCAGTACCCTCTGTTGTTGTGGAGTATGTTCCGTCAAGGAGTTTGATGCCTTGCATGACATTAGCGGGGGGGCGCACTCTGCCCGACGCGGCTCTGTATGCCAGCCCCCATGGGTCGTCGTTCCCAGACTCCGCAATGTCGCGAAAGTAGGCCACCTCTGTGTCACGCATTGCGGTCTTATAAAGCGTTCTCGCTTCACGCAATGCGTCCAGCCTTTCTTCTTCCCTGGCATCACGTACCCTGCGTGCCTGCTGCCAGGCTCGCCGCGCGTGATACACCTTGCGGCGCAGTGACTCCAACTCTGAGGTCCACCACTCGTAGCCCCCAGTGTCTTTCCTCCCCCGCTTGCCAAGACAAGCTTCCGCTGCGCTGGTGACGATGTCAGAGTACTGGGAGCAGATTACATGTGCCGGCTTCCACGTCTGAAGCCTACCCATCCTATTGTGGAGCACATTGCGAAATCGCTCGTAATCCACCCCCTTCTCACGGAAAGACACTGTGGTGACGGCCTGCCTCTCAACCTGACCCGCTGTCCCCGTGGCGCCCAAGCCAACCTCGAAGGTGATCAGCTGGTGGTCGCTGATGCTCGCACCCTCGTGCACCGTCCACTGCGACACTGTGAGCCCCCTGTTTGTTAGTGTCAGGTCCACATTGGACTGACCGTTTGGTCCGTGGAATGTGGGGGGTTGACCTTCCACATTGTGGATGACCAGTCCTCTTCCGAGGATGAGGCCCTCCATCTGGGTCCTCCTATATTCAGTGTCAGGTCCCCTACCCACATACTGCCTGCGCTCACAATGCCACAGCGGTGAGTGAGCGTTGCTGTCCATTGCCACCAGCACACAGCGTCCTGACAGTTGGTCCAGGACCCTCGTCAGTTTTTCCAAGTGGACTGCGATGTCGTGGCTGTACTGGCAGTACAAGGACACGACGTAGAAATCACTATTCGTGGCTGTGTGGCTGACATGGGCCACCGCACAATGGTCGCCGCTCAGCTGTCCCAGGAACGTCAGTGCTATACCAGGGTTCAGCACGAGGATACCCGCCTTTGACTCTGGCCCACACTGGTGAACCCTAGGGTCAGAATACTGCTCCTGGACCAGCACAAGGTCGAGTCCCAGTGTCCCGGCAACAACTGGCAGCTCCACCGTGGCGGCTGTCGAGCCCTGGAGGTTCAGCTGTCCCACCTTCAGTGTTGCCTGACTAGGCATAGGAGGTCATGCTGATCGCCTGCTTCTCCGCATACAAGCGCGCGGGGCAATCTAGTGCCGCCGTTTTATGCGATCTCGCGTCCGGCCTCTTAAAGCGCTTGCACGTGGCACAACACTGCGACTCAGCCTGACACTCCTGCGCCCTGTGGCCGCTGTCCCCGCACCTACCGCAGGTCATTCCGGGTGCTCTGCAGTGCTTCTCGGGATGCCCGTACTGCTGGCATTTAGAGCAGCACGTGACGCGGACAAAGTCGCAGACATCTACTGCGTCCCAACCTACATACACCCTGCCCAGTCCCAGTAGCTTTTCCCTTAGGGCCGCTGACACCTCGTACACCAAGGTCGTGCTACGCCCCCCGAGCCGACCCTTCTTGAAGGCAAAGCTCGCCTCTCTGCGGAGCTTTTCAATGGGCCAGTCAGCGTCGTCCGCGAGGTTGACCCTATGCAGGTCCTGGATCACCTCCTCTGCCTCCGGGTTTCCGCTCAGGTTCCTGAAGGCCACGAGTGGTCTCCGGGACTTTGGGTCGGCAGTCCTCAGTGTAGACGGGGCAGCCGCTTTCAGCTTCTGGGCAGCCGCTGTCGACGCCGTTTGCACCACGACGCCCGCGTTGCCTACCCTACGCACCCCCTGGACTTGGATGCCCTTCTGCCCCGGCTGCACCTTGTCCCGCAGCTCCTTTAATGTACCCTCTGAGGATTTAATTTCCTCAGTATTAGGGTAAAAGAGTACTGCGGGCCCACGCTGCTCCACCGCCATCGCGGCCTTGCCATTGGGCAGTTTAAGCACAGCTGCGTAGTCCATCCTGCCGCTGATCGCCCCCCCTCCAAACGTGGTCACTGCTGTTCCGGGCCCGGCTGTGGTTGCCACCCTAGCTGGGGCCGCACTGGCCTGCTGCAGTTCTATCGATGCGACCTTTAATTTCATAGCAGTCACGCTATGCTCTGCCTCTGAAAGTCGCAGGTTCAGTGCCGCCACTACCGCCAGGATGTCCTGACCGAATCCGGCGATCAGCCCCTTATCATGCATATTCAGCTTGTTGGTGGCGTTAGCCACCCCGCTGATCCCCTTGACCGCCGAATAAACCTGCTCGATGAGAGCAATGCTGCTGCAAGCCGCCAATCCTTCCTTCTCTGGTGTGCTGGATGCCTCTGGCGGAGAATCCGCCGGAGGTGAATCCAGACAGACCAACTGTGGAGGTGCCGTCCGTATTCCGCTGATTGGCGGTGCTGCTGCAGATGTAGCGCTCTCTCTTCGCCGCATAGGACCCTGGGTCTCCTGAGGAGAGGTCAGCGGTCTCTTCTTCCCTGTCTGGGCAGGTGGAGTGATCGTTGCCGGCGGCATACACTCCTCCCTGATGGGGGGAATGGCCTCAACAGCTGCACTGGAGCTTGAAGGAGGAGTCCGCAACAGGGACCTCCTAGGTGCGAAACTTATGCCCTGACGCAACTCCTCAAGACATCGCAGCTCCTCCTCCCGTCTCGACACCTCGTCGTCAATGGCCTGCTGGATGGCAGACGGAGAGGCTTGGAACGCCTCCCCATCGTCGTCATCCGCCATACTTCGGCGCTCCGACCCTAACTCGCCCTACACTACCCTAAACCTAATAGAAATCTACAATCTAAAATCTAAATCTAAAAACAATTTTTTACCGACACTAACACGCCCTATTCTACCCTAAACCTAACAGAAATCTATAATCTAATATTTAAATCTAAAAACAATGTTAGGGTTCGGGGTCGTAGTAGAAATAATTAAATTTCTACCACTATCCGAAACCTACCGTACACTGGCAACACTAAATGTCGCGCCCAACTGACACTGACAGATGACAGGCGACACCTGACAGCTGGCAGATGACACTGACAGACCACCCGAGAGTCGCACTGACAGATGACACTGACAAGCAGACGCCACCTGAAAGTGACAACGACAGATGATACTGACAGATGACAGCTGACAGTGACAGATGCCCCACCGCCCACCGGCAGTGACAGCCTACACCTGACGTCCGGGGATGACGCCGGCAAGCGTCAGTGTCAAACGTCACTTAGAGTGACAGTGACAGCGTACACCCGCCAGCGGCCACCACGCGGTCGTCCTAACCTATAAAACCACGCGCTACCGCGTGCACCTAACCTAAAAATGAACACGTGGTCGGCGTGAATTTTAGCCTGTTCTGGTTGCACTAGGTCTTTCACAGTAATGAAAATAGCTGTTAACTGTACCTTACAGATCCTAGTCCAGACTGGGGTTTTCACCAACCACTGAATTACAGTGAGGCGTCCCCTAGGCACTGCACAATCACTACACTAAAACACTAAAAACACTAAAACTACTTAAATTAACACCGTGTCCATTTCACTCCCTACAATAA
>OX451409.1:32500-35000 GCA_949629135.1 Eremobia ochroleuca
GCTCCACCAACTAAGAACGGCCATGCACCACCACCCACCGAATCAAGAAAGAGCTGTTAATCTGTCAATCCTTCCGGTGTCCGGGCCTGGTGAGATTTCCCGTGTTGAGTCAAATTAAGCCGCAGGCTCCACTCCTGGTGGTGCCCTTCCGTCAATTCCTTTAAGTTTCAGCTTTGCAACCATACTCCCCCCGGAGTCCAAAATCTTTGGTTTCCCGGAAGCTGCCCGCCGAGCCATTGTAGTAACGTCGGCGGATCGCTAGATGACATATTTACGGTTAGAACTAGGGCGGTATCTAATCGCCTTCGAACCTCTAACTTTCGTTCTTGATTGATGAAAACACCTTTGGCAAATGCTTTCGCTGATGTTCGTCTTGCGACGATCCAAGAATTTCACCTCTAACGTCGCAATACGAATGCCCCCAGTTATCCCTATTAATCATTACCTCGGAGTTCTGAAAACCAACAAAATAGAACCGAGATCATATTCTATTATTCCATGCACGAAATATTCAAGCAGCATTTTGAGCCCGCTTTGAGCACTCTAATTTGTTCAAAGTAAAATTGTCGGCCCACCTCGACACTCATTGAAGAGCACCGCGATAGGATTTTGATATTGAACCGACGTTTGACCGACGGCTCACCGACGATATGCTCCGCAGACGTGTCAGTATCACCGCGGATGCGGTGCACCGACAGCGCGGCGCACAAATGCAACTACGAGCTTTTTAACCGCAACAATTTTAGTATACGCTATTGGAGCTGGAATTACCGCGGCTGCTGGCACCAGACTTGCCCTCCAATTGTTCCTCGTTAAAATATTTAAAGTGTACTCATTCCGATTACGAGGCCTCGTAAGAGTCCCGTATCGTTATTTTTCGTCACTACCTCCCCGTGCCGGGAGTGGGTAATTTGCGCGCCTGCTGCCTTCCTTGGATGTGGTAGCCGTTTCTCAGGCTCCCTCTCCGGAATCGAACCCTGATTCCCCGTTACCCGTGACAACCATGGTAGTCGCAGAAACTACCATCGAAAGTTGATAAGGCAGACATTTGAAAGATGCGTCGCCGGTACTGGACCATGCGATCGGCAAAAGTTATCCAGATTCATCAAAATTAACGACTTCGGACGCGAGGCCCTCCGTCGATTGGTTTTGATCTAATAAAAGCACTCATCCCATCACTGGTCAGAGTTCTGATTGCATGTATTAGCTCTAGAATTACCACAGTTATCCAAGTAACTGAGTAAGATCTAAGGAACCAAAACTGATATATTGAGCCATTCGCGGTATCGCCTTAATACGGCTTGCACTGAGACATGCATGGCTTAATCTTTGAGACAAGCATATAACTACTGGCAGGATCAACCAGGGAGCTTCTTAGTTTGTATAATAATAATAATAGAGAGAGAGAGATTATATATATCGCGACACGCGCCCCCCCGCGGCACAGGCGCGACGGCGAAGCGCGCGTATTGTGATGAATAATCCTCATTATTATTATTATTATTCTCCCGAGCGTTCGCGATCGTAAAGACGCGAACGCACACGGGCGAGCTCTGTGTGTATGTTAGAATTTTTGGGTCGCACGCGCGAACGTCCGGACGCATATATCTCAACGCGCCAGACGCGCTGCGCGCGCATAAGGGCGTTTTACGGTTCACGATGAGAGAGAAACAACACATTATTGTTGTCATCGCACATCGTGAACAGAAAAGCCCCCAGTTCGGAACGTTCGTACCGAGACGAGTTCACGTGTGTAAAATTTGTTAACACATTCGCGATATCATATACGATTCCGCCCGGAATCTATAGAGTGCCTCACATAAAACATTATAAGAGCATATAAATATACTCTCACATTCGACGTGACGAACCACAAGACGCGTCCGAGCGCCGTCGGACCGTCACGCCGTTCAAATTTTCATTTCGTACAACGACCGTTTTATATATATATATACATATATTATATACCCGGAGACGTATAAAAACAACGATCCGTCGGTCCACACGCAGTTCATCCAATCATCAGTCAGTCGTCAGCAGAGGAATCGGCAACTCGCAACACACGCATAAAAACAAACACATACACACGTTCTCTCTTTTATATATGCATATATATATGTATATATGTATGTATGTATGTTATGTGTATATATTATATATGTGTACGTACCTCAACCTCTCTACTGACTACTAAACTTAACTACTGACAACACACACTAACTACTATTATATATGAAATAAACTACAAAAACAGAGCAACTTACTTCACATTTTCAAATGGTTTTCTCTCGTCGTCGCCCCGCGCGCTCCGTCCGTTTGCTCGGACGTCGCGTCGCGTGACACATATGCGAAGCTTGAAAATCATGTGATCGGGCAATTCAATCACCGACATATGTGATATGTATATGTGCATACGTCATGCATGGGTGTCATGGTGGTCATCGTAAAGTTCCACTTCCAGCGTGGGCTGGATAGGGGGGTGTGATGTGTGGTGGGGGTT
>OX451409.1:40000-45000 GCA_949629135.1 Eremobia ochroleuca
CGGCAACGGCGCGCGTACTTAACGCGTCACGGACAAGAAATGCGACATCACGCATCGCAACACTCGCTGGTTAGTAATTATTGTTGTGTTTTATCACATCACCGACCGAAGAGTCGCGAGCGCGCGTGTTTTCACACGTCCGCCGCTTTTCCTTTTGTACGTCCGGACGCGCGTACGCGCACCGATGCGTGTGTGCGCGTGAAGCGTGCACTAACGTACACACTTCACACACGTAACAACATCGAGCGCGACACGACGTCGGTTCGACAAACGTTTTATTTAATATCGATCATACATATTTGAACGGACGACGCTAAACGCCCTCGTGTGCGCGGACGCAAACGAAGAGCGGTTCGCGCAGAACCGTCATATGCGCGCGATATATATATAATATACACACGCAATGTGGCATTTGTATTTTATACAGCCGGCCCTCAGACAGGAGTGGTCCTGGATGTGTCTCCACGGACCGCAATGTGCGTTCGAAATGTCGATGTTCAAATGTGTCCTGCAGTTCACACTATGACGCGCAGTTAACTGCGTTCTTCATCGACCCGCGAGCCAAGTGATCCACCGTCCAGGGTAATAGTTTCAATAATATATATAAAAAACATATTACCATTACTCTTGTTACATGAACAGATTGATAGATATATTGTTTTTTTTTTTTTTATTTATATTTAAAAAAAAAAAAAAAAATTTAATCCCACCGCAGTATGAGGGACGAATGTGTTGACGGACACGTCCAACTGTACTCGTGGTGCGGGTTTTCATACCAGTCTATATACCGTGAGAGGACGCGACGCGAGAACGACGCGCAGCACCACCACACCACACGCATACAGAGAGCTTAAGAGACACCACGCGACGCAGCGGCGCGCTCACCGTCGTCGTCGTCGTCGTCGGACGGCGGACGGCGGACGGCGGCGGCACAAAGCATCGCGCGCGCATCATCTCATATCATCGGTTGTGCGTGTGTATCGTGGCTGGCTGGTTCGCCGCCGAAGCGCGCGGCGCGTTTCGATTCTCTAGTGTTTTTTTTTTTTTTTTTTTTAGGATTTTTATTTACGTTCACGCGCGTCGTGTGTACTTTTTTTAAGAGTAACACGCTCAGCGTTCGCACGTTAATGATCCTTCCGCAGGTTCCCCTACGGAAACCTTGTTACGACTTTTACTTCCTCTAAATGATCAAGTTTGGTCAACTTCCCAGCAACGCCGACGGCCGTGAAGCCACCGCGTGTCGGTCCGAAGACCTCACTAAATCATTCAATCGGTAGTAGCGACGGGCGGTGTGTACAAAGGGCAGGGACGTAATCAACGCGAGCTTATGACTCGCGCTTACTAGGAATTCCTCGTTTATGGGGGATAATTGCAAACCCCAATCCCCAGCACGAAGGAGTTTCAGCGGGTTGCCCGGGCCTCTAGGCCAGGGAGAACATGCTGATTCCTTCAGTGTAGCGCGCGTGCGGCCCAGGACATCTAAGGGCATCACAGACCTGTTATTGCTCAATCTCGTGCGGCTCGAAGCCGCCGGTCCCTCTAAGAAGAATTTTAATACGTCGCCAGTGAGTTGCGTGACGCGGAGCCACGCACACCTAAATGACGACGCCTATTTAGCAGGCTAGAGTCTCGTTCGTTACCGGAATTAACCAGACAAATCGCTCCACCAACTAAGAACGGCCATGCACCACCACCCACCGAATCAAGAAAGAGCTGTTAATCTGTCAATCCTTCCGGTGTCCGGGCCTGGTGAGATTTCCCGTGTTGAGTCAAATTAAGCCGCAGGCTCCACTCCTGGTGGTGCCCTTCCGTCAATTCCTTTAAGTTTCAGCTTTGCAACCATACTCCCCCCGGAGTCCAAAATCTTTGGTTTCCCGGAAGCTGCCCGCCGAGCCATTGTAGTAACGTCGGCGGATCGCTAGATGACATATTTACGGTTAGAACTAGGGCGGTATCTAATCGCCTTCGAACCTCTAACTTTCGTTCTTGATTGATGAAAACACCTTTGGCAAATGCTTTCGCTGATGTTCGTCTTGCGACGATCCAAGAATTTCACCTCTAACGTCGCAATACGAATGCCCCCAGTTATCCCTATTAATCATTACCTCGGAGTTCTGAAAACCAACAAAATAGAACCGAGATCATATTCTATTATTCCATGCACGAAATATTCAAGCAGCATTTTGAGCCCGCTTTGAGCACTCTAATTTGTTCAAAGTAAAATTGTCGGCCCACCTCGACACTCATTGAAGAGCACCGCGATAGGATTTTGATATTGAACCGACGTTTGACCGACGGCTCACCGACGATATGCTCCGCAGACGTGTCAGTATCACCGCGGATGCGGTGCACCGACAGCGCGGCGCACAAATGCAACTACGAGCTTTTTAACCGCAACAATTTTAGTATACGCTATTGGAGCTGGAATTACCGCGGCTGCTGGCACCAGACTTGCCCTCCAATTGTTCCTCGTTAAAATATTTAAAGTGTACTCATTCCGATTACGAGGCCTCGTAAGAGTCCCGTATCGTTATTTTTCGTCACTACCTCCCCGTGCCGGGAGTGGGTAATTTGCGCGCCTGCTGCCTTCCTTGGATGTGGTAGCCGTTTCTCAGGCTCCCTCTCCGGAATCGAACCCTGATTCCCCGTTACCCGTGACAACCATGGTAGTCGCAGAAACTACCATCGAAAGTTGATAAGGCAGACATTTGAAAGATGCGTCGCCGGTACTGGACCATGCGATCGGCAAAAGTTATCCAGATTCATCAAAATTAACGACTTCGGACGCGAGGCCCTCCGTCGATTGGTTTTGATCTAATAAAAGCACTCATCCCATCACTGGTCAGAGTTCTGATTGCATGTATTAGCTCTAGAATTACCACAGTTATCCAAGTAACTGAGTAAGATCTAAGGAACCAAAACTGATATATTGAGCCATTCGCGGTATCGCCTTAATACGGCTTGCACTGAGACATGCATGGCTTAATCTTTGAGACAAGCATATAACTACTGGCAGGATCAACCAGGGAGCTTCTTAGTTTGTATAATAATAATAATAGAGAGAGAGAGATTATATATATCGCGACACGCGCCCCCCCGCGGCACAGGCGCGACGGCGAAGCGCGCGTATTGTGATGAATAATCCTCATTATTATTATTATTATTCTCCCGAGCGTTCGCGATCGTAAAGACGCGAACGCACACGGGCGAGCTCTGTGTGTATGTTAGAATTTTTGGGTCGCACGCGCGAACGTCCGGACGCATATATCTCAACGCGCCAGACGCGCTGCGCGCGCATAAGGGCGTTTTACGGTTCACGATGAGAGAGAAACAACACATTATTGTTGTCATCGCACATCGTGAACAGAAAAGCCCCCAGTTCGGAACGTTCGTACCGAGACGAGTTCACGTGTGTAAAATTTGTTAACACATTCGCGATATCATATACGATTCCGCCCGGAATCTATAGAGTGCCTCACATAAAATATTATAAGAGCATATAAATATACTCTCACATTCGACGTGACGAACCACAAGACGCGTCCGAGCGCCGTCGGACCGTCACGCCGTTCAAATTTTCATTTCGTACAACGACCGTTTTATATATATATATACATATATTATATACCCGGAGACGTATAAAAACAACGATCCGTCGGTCCACACGCAGTTCATCCAATCATCAGTCAGTCGTCAGCAGAGGAATCGGCAACTCGCAACACACGCATAAAAACAAACACATACACACGTTCTCTCTTTTATATATGCATATATATATGTATATATGTATGTATGTATGTTATGTGTATATATTATATATGTGTACGTACCTCAACCTCTCTACTGACTACTAAACTTAACTACTGACAACACACACTAACTACTATTATATATGAAATAAACTACAAAAACAGAGCAACTTACTTCACATTTTCAAATGGTTTTCTCTCGTCGTCGCCCCGCGCGCTCCGTCCGTTTGCTCGGACGTCGCGTCGCGTGACACATATGCGAAGCTTGAAAATCATGTGATCGGGCAATTCAATCACCGACATATGTGATATGTATATGTGCATACGTCATGCATGGGTGTCATGGTGGTCATCGTAAAGTTCCACTTCCAGCGTGGGCTGGATAGGGGGGTGTGATGTGTGGTGGGGGTTGAGCCTTTGGGGGGGGGGGGTTGTCGGCAACGTACCCTGCCTGCCGGGTGGGTGTGGGTCGGGATGATGAAAAAATAAAACAAAAAATTGCAACAACCAATCACCAACCCCATGACACCCCCCCCCAACCCCATCACCAAGAATCTAAACGTAAATGTTTAGAGTGCACCCGACCCGACTCTGGCAGAATATATATGTATATATATGGGGTATGGGGGTGTGGGGGGGGGGGGGGGGGGTGAGTGGGGGTGGTGGTGGTGTAGTATTTGATTGGAATGTATTTGATTCATATTGGACGACGTATTAATGTTTCGATTAAATGTAGTATTACAAAAATATAATTATATAATATAATGTATGTATTAGGTATATCACAGGCTGTTCGTGTATTAAATCGAATTTAATTTCGTTTCGTTTCGTTCCGTTCGTGTATTAATCAATGTCCATATAATATTTTTTTATATACATAATATGTACATATATTATATATATATACATATATATAGCCCGGTGGTGTTTCGGGTGTTGTTGTCGCGCTGAGCTAGGGGACGGGCAGTCGCGTCGCGTTCGCGTATTAAAACGTGCGCGTGTCGCCAGTCGACCGACACCGTTCACAGGCTGTTCGTGTATTAAATCGAATTTCATTTAGTTTCGTTTCGTTTCGTTCCGTTCGTGTATTAAATTGGAAGGTTTGTTCGCGCCGCGCCAGCGACCGGGTAGGTTTTTTTTTTTTTTTTTTTTTTTTTGTACTTTGTTATTTTCTGCGTAGGAAAAATTAGTCGTATGATCCTGTTCGTGTATTAATCAATGTCCATATAAAATATACATATATATATAATA
>OX451409.1:47500-50000 GCA_949629135.1 Eremobia ochroleuca
GTGAATTTCCGGAGTTGCTTGTCGGCCCACAGCAGCTTCCTTCGGATCCTTTCGGATCTGGCGGCGGCTCTAGCCACTGGCCATCGCGATAAGTCCAAGCGGCCGAACCTCTTTTTAATGAGGTCCGGCACACAAGTCCTCAGCGACGGGATCGCTAAGCCGCCGTCCGCGGTCGCCGCGTGGAAGTACCCGACAGGCACATCCTTCGGGAGACGAAGCCAGGTCCGAACTGCCCTCCGGATCTGGACGTCGAGCATTCTAAGTCTATCGTCCGTTATATTTCCTAGCACGAACCCATGCAGGAATCTCGGGATTAAATGCACCCTTACAATTTCGAGCCGCTGCTGCGGCTTAAGGGGAGCCTTCGTGATGTTATCCAAGGCTACTTTCACATCATGCTCTAACGTCACGCAACCAGACGCCTTGAAGTCCACTCCAAGATAGCGCCAACGTTCCACGCAGGATACTTGCCGTAACCATCGCGACCCCACCTTAAAGGTACGGTCGGTCAGGTAATGCACCTTCTTGCGCTTCCCGTCGGGCACCATGGAAAGCACAGCGCTCTTAGCATGGCTGATGAAAAGGCCCATCATCCTTCCAGTGCGCCAAACACAGTCAATGGAGGACTGCATGCCCACCTTTGAACCTGCAAGCAGGACTAGGTCGTCAGCATAAGCCAGAGCAGAGACACTCTCACCCTCCAGCCTATAACCGACTTCCCTCGGTAGAGCCGCTAAAATCACATCCATGGCCATGTTGAACAACAAAGGCGACAACGGGTCACCCTGACGAACCCCCTGACCCACTCTTGCGGGACCGCTGCGGGCTCCATTTGCAACCAAGATAGTCTCGGAAGTGTCATACAGCCTCGCAACGTAGTTACAGAACCCCTCAGGCAGGCCTCTTTTCCTCAGCAGATCGATCAGTGCCGCATGCGACACCGTGTCGAACGCCTTGGCAAAATCCAGCACAGCAACATGGCATTCACGCAACTTCTTCCCACAGTCTCCCAGCACAGCGTCCAGCACAGCCGAATTCTCGAGTGTGCCGTCGGCGCAGATAAATCCACGCTGTCGTGCATCGGGAGGGCAGCATGCTTCAAGCCTCTTAGCCAAAACAGAGTGCATGTGCCTGAGAGGCACCGACGCGATCGAAATCGGCCGGTACTCCCCAGGACCTGCAGGAGTCTCCGTCTTAGGCACAAAGACCGTGCGGCAGCCGTGGAGCTTCTCAGGGACTTCCCCAGCAATCATCCATGCATTGAATATTTCCGCCTGAGTTGCAGAAGGCAAAGTATTCCAGGCCCCTGGGAGAATTCCTTCAGGACCCGGAGCCGACCTGTTATCCACGCGGCACGCCTTCACTTCCTCAGAGGTGAAAGGCGTCCACAGCTGCGAGTAATCGCGACTGCCCCCGTACTGCTCCGAACGTTGTAACGCGCTCAGAACTTCCGGTGTGAGCCCCGGGGCGTCCGACACGGCCTCCATCACTGGTCGCCAATAGGCTTCCAGCTCCGACAGGCTATGACTAACACCTCGAGTTTGTCCGTCGATCACCTCCGCAGCAGCTCTGGACCTACAGGTCTTATACAGCTCCTGCACCCTCGCGTACTCCATCCTGCGCCGCTTTCGCGCAGACAATCTGGCATAAGCAGTTTGGGTCTCCTCTGGAGACTGTCCTTTGTGCCTAGGCCGCCCCCGCCTTTTCCCATCACGCGCACCCCGCGCCATCCTTGCTTCGGAGCTCAACACGAGATCCTCCACAATTTTGGCGTGGTCTGGTGCTCTAGACAAGTCCGGGCTTTGCAAGCTAACGGAAACAGGCATGACTTCAGAGGGGGACTCCGCCCTAACGAGAGGCCGCTCCGGTGTCGAGCTTTCAACAGTGCCAGCAATAGGGGTGCTCCTTATAGGCAACTCTGCCTCCCCCTGGGTACTCGGAGCAGGAGGCTGAGCCAGATCGGCCAGGCACTCTTGTACCCGGCTCTTGTAGGCCTCCTTCCTCCGGTACCCTTTAATAGCCTCTAGCGTTCTCCCTAATTGGGGTAGCTCATTTAATATTTGTTGATTAATTGTGCTGGCACTGCCTCCGGCTCTAACCAGACGCGCCTCCGTCTGAGCTAAGAGCTCTCCCTCTTCCTCATGCCATCTCCGCTTCACCTGCGGTGGAGCGGCTGCGGCGTTCATCGTCACAGGGTGGGCACGCCGCTTGTGCACGCCCAACCCCGTTTTGGTCCGGAATGCCCTGCTACATTCCGGACAGGTCCACTCACCTTCCTCCCGCCCCGACCGAGGCGGAGATCGAGCAGTCGGACTTAAAGGTTTAAGGGTCGACACCTCCGGCTCCTGTGGGAGGCCGGAGGTTCGACCGTACATTTCCTTATTACGATCGAAAGCAACCATTTAACCTTGATGTGGCAGGGTGGCTAGCCCTGCCACAGGTTTCACCCACAGCTCTCGTGTAACGCCCCAGCCATGCGAGCTGTTAGATTTGGGGTCCA
>OX451409.1:55000-57500 GCA_949629135.1 Eremobia ochroleuca
CCGCCGGTCCCTCTAAGAAGAATTTTAATACGTCGCCAGTGAGTTGCGTGACGCGGAGCCACGCACACCTAAATGACGACGCCTATTTAGCAGGCTAGAGTCTCGTTCGTTACCGGAATTAACCAGACAAATCGCTCCACCAACTAAGAACGGCCATGCACCACCACCCACCGAATCAAGAAAGAGCTGTTAATCTGTCAATCCTTCCGGTGTCCGGGCCTGGTGAGATTTCCCGTGTTGAGTCAAATTAAGCCGCAGGCTCCACTCCTGGTGGTGCCCTTCCGTCAATTCCTTTAAGTTTCAGCTTTGCAACCATACTCCCCCCGGAGTCCAAAATCTTTGGTTTCCCGGAAGCTGCCCGCCGAGCCATTGTAGTAACGTCGGCGGATCGCTAGATGACATATTTACGGTTAGAACTAGGGCGGTATCTAATCGCCTTCGAACCTCTAACTTTCGTTCTTGATTGATGAAAACACCTTTGGCAAATGCTTTCGCTGATGTTCGTCTTGCGACGATCCAAGAATTTCACCTCTAACGTCGCAATACGAATGCCCCCAGTTATCCCTATTAATCATTACCTCGGAGTTCTGAAAACCAACAAAATAGAACCGAGATCATATTCTATTATTCCATGCACGAAATATTCAAGCAGCATTTTGAGCCCGCTTTGAGCACTCTAATTTGTTCAAAGTAAAATTGTCGGCCCACCTCGACACTCATTGAAGAGCACCGCGATAGGATTTTGATATTGAACCGACGTTTGACCGACGGCTCACCGACGATATGCTCCGCAGACGTGTCAGTATCACCGCGGATGCGGTGCACCGACAGCGCGGCGCACAAATGCAACTACGAGCTTTTTAACCGCAACAATTTTAGTATACGCTATTGGAGCTGGAATTACCGCGGCTGCTGGCACCAGACTTGCCCTCCAATTGTTCCTCGTTAAAATATTTAAAGTGTACTCATTCCGATTACGAGGCCTCGTAAGAGTCCCGTATCGTTATTTTTCGTCACTACCTCCCCGTGCCGGGAGTGGGTAATTTGCGCGCCTGCTGCCTTCCTTGGATGTGGTAGCCGTTTCTCAGGCTCCCTCTCCGGAATCGAACCCTGATTCCCCGTTACCCGTGACAACCATGGTAGTCGCAGAAACTACCATCGAAAGTTGATAAGGCAGACATTTGAAAGATGCGTCGCCGGTACTGGACCATGCGATCGGCAAAAGTTATCCAGATTCATCAAAATTAACGACTTCGGACGCGAGGCCCTCCGTCGATTGGTTTTGATCTAATAAAAGCACTCATCCCATCACTGGTCAGAGTTCTGATTGCATGTATTAGCTCTAGAATTACCACAGTTATCCAAGTAACTGAGTAAGATCTAAGGAACCAAAACTGATATATTGAGCCATTCGCGGTATCGCCTTAATACGGCTTGCACTGAGACATGCATGGCTTAATCTTTGAGACAAGCATATAACTACTGGCAGGATCAACCAGGGAGCTTCTTAGTTTGTATAATAATAATAATAGAGAGAGAGAGATTATATATATCGCGACACGCGCCCCCCCGCGGCACAGGCGCGACGGCGAAGCGCGCGTATTGTGATGAATAATCCTCATTATTATTATTATTATTCTCCCGAGCGTTCGCGATCGTAAAGACGCGAACGCACACGGGCGAGCTCTGTGTGTATGTTAGAATTTTTGGGTCGCACGCGCGAACGTCCGGACGCATATATCTCAACGCGCCAGACGCGCTGCGCGCGCATAAGGGCGTTTTACGGTTCACGATGAGAGAGAAACAACACATTATTGTTGTCATCGCACATCGTGAACAGAAAAGCCCCCAGTTCGGAACGTTCGTACCGAGACGAGTTCACGTGTGTAAAATTTGTTAACACATTCGCGATATCATATACGATTCCGCCCGGAATCTATAGAGTGCCTCACATAAAATATTATAAGAGCATATAAATATACTCTCACATTCGACGTGACGAACCACAAGACGCGTCCGAGCGCCGTCGGACCGTCACGCCGTTCAAATTTTCATTTCGTACAACGACCGTTTTATATATATATATACATATATTATATACCCGGAGACGTATAAAAACAACGATCCGTCGGTCCACACGCAGTTCATCCAATCATCAGTCAGTCGTCAGCAGAGGAATCGGCAACTCGCAACACACGCATAAAAACAAACACATACACACGTTCTCTCTTTTATATATGCATATATATATGTATATATGTATGTATGTATGTATGTTATGTGTATATATTATATATGTGTACGTACCTCAACCTCTCTACTGACTACTAAACTTAACTACTGACAACACACACTAACTACTATTATATATGAAATAAACTACAAAAACAGAGCAACTTACTTCACATTTTCAAATGGTTTTCTCTCGTCGTCGCCCCGCGCGCTCCGTCCGTTTGCTCGGACGTCGCGTCGCGTGACACATATGCGAAGCTTGAAAATC
>OX451409.1:65000-67500 GCA_949629135.1 Eremobia ochroleuca
CGGCCGTGAAGCCACCGCGTGTCGGTCCGAAGACCTCACTAAATCATTCAATCGGTAGTAGCGACGGGCGGTGTGTACAAAGGGCAGGGACGTAATCAACGCGAGCTTATGACTCGCGCTTACTAGGAATTCCTCGTTTATGGGGGATAATTGCAAACCCCAATCCCCAGCACGAAGGAGTTTCAGCGGGTTGCCCGGGCCTCTAGGCCAGGGAGAACATGCTGATTCCTTCAGTGTAGCGCGCGTGCGGCCCAGGACATCTAAGGGCATCACAGACCTGTTATTGCTCAATCTCGTGCGGCTCGAAGCCGCCGGTCCCTCTAAGAAGAATTTTAATACGTCGCCAGTGAGTTGCGTGACGCGGAGCCACGCACACCTAAATGACGACGCCTATTTAGCAGGCTAGAGTCTCGTTCGTTACCGGAATTAACCAGACAAATCGCTCCACCAACTAAGAACGGCCATGCACCACCACCCACCGAATCAAGAAAGAGCTGTTAATCTGTCAATCCTTCCGGTGTCCGGGCCTGGTGAGATTTCCCGTGTTGAGTCAAATTAAGCCGCAGGCTCCACTCCTGGTGGTGCCCTTCCGTCAATTCCTTTAAGTTTCAGCTTTGCAACCATACTCCCCCCGGAGTCCAAAATCTTTGGTTTCCCGGAAGCTGCCCGCCGAGCCATTGTAGTAACGTCGGCGGATCGCTAGATGACATATTTACGGTTAGAACTAGGGCGGTATCTAATCGCCTTCGAACCTCTAACTTTCGTTCTTGATTGATGAAAACACCTTTGGCAAATGCTTTCGCTGATGTTCGTCTTGCGACGATCCAAGAATTTCACCTCTAACGTCGCAATACGAATGCCCCCAGTTATCCCTATTAATCATTACCTCGGAGTTCTGAAAACCAACAAAATAGAACCGAGATCATATTCTATTATTCCATGCACGAAATATTCAAGCAGCATTTTGAGCCCGCTTTGAGCACTCTAATTTGTTCAAAGTAAAATTGTCGGCCCACCTCGACACTCATTGAAGAGCACCGCGATAGGATTTTGATATTGAACCGACGTTTGACCGACGGCTCACCGACGATATGCTCCGCAGACGTGTCAGTATTACCGCGGATGCGGTGCACCGACAGCGCGGCGCACAAATGCAACTACGAGCTTTTTAACCGCAACAATTTTAGTATACGCTATTGGAGCTGGAATTACCGCGGCTGCTGGCACCAGACTTGCCCTCCAATTGTTCCTCGTTAAAATATTTAAAGTGTACTCATTCCGATTACGAGGCCTCGTAAGAGTCCCGTATCGTTATTTTTCGTCACTACCTCCCCGTGCCGGGAGTGGGTAATTTGCGCGCCTGCTGCCTTCCTTGGATGTGGTAGCCGTTTCTCAGGCTCCCTCTCCGGAATCGAACCCTGATTCCCCGTTACCCGTGACAACCATGGTAGTCGCAGAAACTACCATCGAAAGTTGATAAGGCAGACATTTGAAAGATGCGTCGCCGGTACTGGACCATGCGATCGGCAAAAGTTATCCAGATTCATCAAAATTAACGACTTCGGACGCGAGGCCCTCCGTCGATTGGTTTTGATCTAATAAAAGCACTCATCCCATCACTGGTCAGAGTTCTGATTGCATGTATTAGCTCTAGAATTACCACAGTTATCCAAGTAACTGAGTAAGATCTAAGGAACCAAAACTGATATATTGAGCCATTCGCGGTATCGCCTTAATACGGCTTGCACTGAGACATGCATGGCTTAATCTTTGAGACAAGCATATAACTACTGGCAGGATCAACCAGGGAGCTTCTTAGTTTGTATAATAATAATAATAGAGAGAGAGAGATTATATATATCGCGACACGCGCCCCCCCGCGGCACAGGCGCGACGGCGAAGCGCGCGTATTGTGATGAATAATCCTCATTATTATTATTATTATTCTCCCGAGCGTTCGCGATCGTAAAGACGCGAACGCACACGGGCGAGCTCTGTGTGTATGTTAGAATTTTTGGGTCGCACGCGCGAACGTCCGGACGCATATATCTCAACGCGCCAGACGCGCTGCGCGCGCATAAGGGCGTTTTACGGTTCACGATGAGAGAGAAACAACACATTATTGTTGTCATCGCACATCGTGAACAGAAAAGCCCCCAGTTCGGAACGTTCGTACCGAGACGAGTTCACGTGTGTAAAATTTGTTAACACATTCGCGATATCATATACGATTCCGCCCGGAATCTATAGAGTGCCTCACATAAAATATTATAAGAGCATATAAATATACTCTCACATTCGACGTGACGAACCACAAGACGCGTCCGAGCGCCGTCGGACCGTCACGCCGTTCAAATTTTCATTTCGTACAACGACCGTTTTATATATATATATACATATATTATATACCCGGAGACGTATAAAAACAACGATCCGTCGGTCCACACGCAGTTCATCCAATCATCAGTCAGTCGTCAGCAGAGGAATCGGCAACTCGCAA
>OX451409.1:75000-85000 GCA_949629135.1 Eremobia ochroleuca
AATGATCCTTCCGCAGGTTCCCCTACGGAAACCTTGTTACGACTTTTACTTCCTCTAAATGATCAAGTTTGGTCAACTTCCCAGCAACGCCGACGGCCGTGAAGCCACCGCGTGTCGGTCCGAAGACCTCACTAAATCATTCAATCGGTAGTAGCGACGGGCGGTGTGTACAAAGGGCAGGGACGTAATCAACGCGAGCTTATGACTCGCGCTTACTAGGAATTCCTCGTTTATGGGGGATAATTGCAAACCCCAATCCCCAGCACGAAGGAGTTTCAGCGGGTTGCCCGGGCCTCTAGGCCAGGGAGAACATGCTGATTCCTTCAGTGTAGCGCGCGTGCGGCCCAGGACATCTAAGGGCATCACAGACCTGTTATTGCTCAATCTCGTGCGGCTCGAAGCCGCCGGTCCCTCTAAGAAGAATTTTAATACGTCGCCAGTGAGTTGCGTGACGCGGAGCCACGCACACCTAAATGACGACGCCTATTTAGCAGGCTAGAGTCTCGTTCGTTACCGGAATTAACCAGACAAATCGCTCCACCAACTAAGAACGGCCATGCACCACCACCCACCGAATCAAGAAAGAGCTGTTAATCTGTCAATCCTTCCGGTGTCCGGGCCTGGTGAGATTTCCCGTGTTGAGTCAAATTAAGCCGCAGGCTCCACTCCTGGTGGTGCCCTTCCGTCAATTCCTTTAAGTTTCAGCTTTGCAACCATACTCCCCCCGGAGTCCAAAATCTTTGGTTTCCCGGAAGCTGCCCGCCGAGCCATTGTAGTAACGTCGGCGGATCGCTAGATGACATATTTACGGTTAGAACTAGGGCGGTATCTAATCGCCTTCGAACCTCTAACTTTCGTTCTTGATTGATGAAAACACCTTTGGCAAATGCTTTCGCTGATGTTCGTCTTGCGACGATCCAAGAATTTCACCTCTAACGTCGCAATACGAATGCCCCCAGTTATCCCTATTAATCATTACCTCGGAGTTCTGAAAACCAACAAAATAGAACCGAGATCATATTCTATTATTCCATGCACGAAATATTCAAGCAGCATTTTGAGCCCGCTTTGAGCACTCTAATTTGTTCAAAGTAAAATTGTCGGCCCACCTCGACACTCATTGAAGAGCACCGCGATAGGATTTTGATATTGAACCGACGTTTGACCGACGGCTCACCGACGATATGCTCCGCAGACGTGTCAGTATCACCGCGGATGCGGTGCACCGACAGCGCGGCGCACAAATGCAACTACGAGCTTTTTAACCGCAACAATTTTAGTATACGCTATTGGAGCTGGAATTACCGCGGCTGCTGGCACCAGACTTGCCCTCCAATTGTTCCTCGTTAAAATATTTAAAGTGTACTCATTCCGATTACGAGGCCTCGTAAGAGTCCCGTATCGTTATTTTTCGTCACTACCTCCCCGTGCCGGGAGTGGGTAATTTGCGCGCCTGCTGCCTTCCTTGGATGTGGTAGCCGTTTCTCAGGCTCCCTCTCCGGAATCGAACCCTGATTCCCCGTTACCCGTGACAACCATGGTAGTCGCAGAAACTACCATCGAAAGTTGATAAGGCAGACATTTGAAAGATGCGTCGCCGGTACTGGACCATGCGATCGGCAAAAGTTATCCAGATTCATCAAAATTAACGACTTCGGACGCGAGGCCCTCCGTCGATTGGTTTTGATCTAATAAAAGCACTCATCCCATCACTGGTCAGAGTTCTGATTGCATGTATTAGCTCTAGAATTACCACAGTTATCCAAGTAACTGAGTAAGATCTAAGGAACCAAAACTGATATATTGAGCCATTCGCGGTATCGCCTTAATACGGCTTGCACTGAGACATGCATGGCTTAATCTTTGAGACAAGCATATAACTACTGGCAGGATCAACCAGGGAGCTTCTTAGTTTGTATAATAATAATAATAGAGAGAGAGAGATTATATATATCGCGACACGCGCCCCCCCGCGGCACAGGCGCGACGGCGAAGCGCGCGTATTGTGATGAATAATCCTCATTATTATTATTATTATTCTCCCGAGCGTTCGCGATCGTAAAGACGCGAACGCACACGGGCGAGCTCTGTGTGTATGTTAGAATTTTTGGGTCGCACGCGCGAACGTCCGGACGCATATATCTCAACGCGCCAGACGCGCTGCGCGCGCATAAGGGCGTTTTACGGTTCACGATGAGAGAGAAACAACACATTATTGTTGTCATCGCACATCGTGAACAGAAAAGCCCCCAGTTCGGAACGTTCGTACCGAGACGAGTTCACGTGTGTAAAATTTGTTAACACATTCGCGATATCATATACGATTCCGCCCGGAATCTATAGAGTGCCTCACATAAAATATTATAAGAGCATATAAATATACTCTCACATTCGACGTGACGAACCACAAGACGCGTCCGAGCGCCGTCGGACCGTCACGCCGTTCAAATTTTCATTTCGTACAACGACCGTTTTATATATATATATACATATATTATATACCCGGAGACGTATAAAAACAACGATCCGTCGGTCCACACGCAGTTCATCCAATCATCAGTCAGTCGTCAGCAGAGGAATCGGCAACTCGCAACACACGCATAAAAACAAACACATACACACGTTCTCTCTTTTATATATGCATATATATATGTATATATGTATGTATGTATGTATGTTATGTGTATATATTATATATGTGTACGTACCTCAACCTCTCTACTGACTACTAAACTTAACTACTGACAACACACACTAACTACTATTATATATGAAATAAACTACAAAAACAGAGCAACTTACTTCACATTTTCAAATGGTTTTCTCTCGTCGTCGCCCCGCGCGCTCCGTCCGTTTGCTCGGACGTCGCGTCGCGTGACACATATGCGAAGCTTGAAAATCATGTGATCGGGCAATTCAATCACCGACATATGTGATATGTATATGTGCATACGTCATGCATGGGTGTCATGGTGGTCATCGTAAAGTTCCACTTCCAGCGTGGGCTGGATAGGGGGGTGTGATGTGTGGTGGGGGTTGAGCCTTTGGGGGGGGGGGTTGTCGGCAACGTACCCTGCCTGCCGGGTGGGTGTGGGTCGGGATGATGAAAAAATAAAACAAAAAATTGCAACAACCAATCACCAACCCCATGACACCCCCCCCCCCCCCCCCCAACCCCATCACCAAGAATCTAAACGTAAATGTTTAGAGTGCACCCGACCCGACTCTGGCAGAATATATATGTATATATATGGGGTATGGGGGTGTGGGGGGGGGGGGGGGGTGAGTGGGGGTGGTGGTGGTGTAGTATTTGATTGGAATGTATTTGATTCATATTGGACGACGTATTAATGTTTCGATTAAATGTAGTATTACAAAAATATAAT
Organism: Eremobia ochroleuca; assembly: GCA_949629135.1. Classification (NCBI taxonomy): domain Eukaryota; kingdom Metazoa; phylum Arthropoda; class Insecta; order Lepidoptera; family Noctuidae; genus Eremobia; species Eremobia ochroleuca. Next base: position 78,387 of record OX451409.1, read on the forward strand.
TATATAATATAATGTATGTATTAGGTATATCACAGGCTGTTCGTGTATTAAATCGAATTTAATTTCGTTTCGTTTCGTTCCGTTCGTGTATTAATCAATGTCCATATAATATTTTTTTATATACATAATATGTACATATATTATATATATATACATATATATAGCCCGGTGGTGTTTCGGGTGTTGTTGTCGCGCTGAGCTAGGGGACGGGCAGTCGCGTCGCGTTCGCGTATTAAAACGTGCGCGTGTCGCCAGTCGACCGACACCGTTCACAGGCTGTTCGTGTATTAAATCGAATTTCATTTAGTTTCGTTTCGTTTCGTTTCGTTCCGTTCGTGTATTAAATTGGAAGGTTTGTTCGCGCCGCGCCAGCGACCGGGTAGGTTTTTTTTTTTTTTTTTTTTTTTTTTGTACTTTGTTATTTTCTGCGTAGGAAAAATTAGTCGTATGATCCTGTTCGTGTATTAATCAATGTCCATATAAAATATACATATATATATAATATATATATATATATACATACACACACACACACCCCCCCCCCCACGCACACATCTAATCTCGTCGTTTATTAACATACGGACTAGAAGCAAGTGAGTGAGTGAGTGAGTGAGTGAGTGAGTGAGTGAGTGAGTGACTTTAGACAACAACAATAGTATTATATTAATTTAATTTAATTAATATAATATTATTATCACATCATCATCATCGTCGTCATCATCGTCATCGTCATCGTCATCGTCCTCGGACGAATCACCTGGCGTAGGGCTGAGTCTCAACAGATCGCAGCACGACGCTGCTCTACCGAGCACAACACCCCGCCAGGAACGGAAGTCGTCTACAGACTATTCCGAGCCCCGACATCGAACTGAGGTAAATTCGGACCTTCGGAGCCGTGATGCACGCGTTAAACGGACAGCATCGATCTCCGCGATCCAAATGGGCTTCGACGTCGCACCTCACGTGGTGAAGCGCGACTAGTAAAGTCACATTGTTTAGAGCCTCCCGACTCTCGGGGCTCCACAGTGAGCATATCCTTGCCGGATTCGGCTAGGCTGGCTTCGGCCTTAGAGGCGTTCAGGCATAATCCCGCGGATGGTAGCTTCGCACCACCGGCCGCTCGGCCGAGTGCATGAACCAAATGTCCGAAACTGCGGTTCCTCTCGTACTGAGCAGTATTACTATCGCAACGACAAGCCATCAGTAGGGTAAAACTAACCTGTCTCACGACGGTCTAAACCCAGCTCACGTTCCCTTTTGATGGGTGAACAATCCAACGCTTGGCGAATTTTGCTTCGCAATGATAGGAAGAGCCGACATCGAAGGATCAAAAAGCAACGTCGCTATGAACGCTTGGCTGCCACAAGCCAGTTATCCCTGTGGTAACTTTTCTGGCACCTCTTGCTAAAAACTCTTTATACTAAAGGATCGATAGGCCGTGCTTTCGCAGTCCCTATGCGTACTGAACATCTGGATCAAGCCAGCTTTTGCCCTTTTGCTCCACGCGAGGTTTCTGTCCTCGCTGAGCTGGCCTTAGGACACCTGCGTTATTCTTTGACAGATGTACCGCCCCAGTCAAACTACCCGCCTGGCAGTGTCCTCGAACCGGATCACGCGGGAGTTGTACGGCGACGAGCGTTCCCGCCACGTCGCCACTCTGCACGCTTGGAACGAAACACCGTGCGCCCGCCGATATTATCGACCGCGCACCGCTTCCGCCCAACCGAGTAAGTAATGAAACAATGAAAGTAGTGGTTTTTCAGCGACGATCGCGCGAACGATCTCCCACTTATGCTACACCTCTCATGTCTCCTTACAATGCCAGACTAGAGTCAAGCTCAACAGGGTCTTCTTTCCCCGCTGATTCTCCCAAGCCCGTTCCCTTGGCTGTGGTTTCGCTAGATAGTAGATAGGGACACCCCCTTCCTGACCTGGTCCTACCCGCCTTGCGGCATACGGACACAGTATGAGCCTTCTATTTGTAACCCATCTGTACAATTCCCCTACGCCCCCTTCTGGGGCATGCTACACCACGACACGTTACTTCGCGCGTGAGCAGACCATTTGTTTGTTTAAATCCCTAACCCAGCCTTAAGTTTCCCAATTAATCAATTAATTATTGGCCTCCAGCTCCCTCCGTTTGCTGTGCCATTTATGTGCAAATGACCGCAGCCTTCGAAACCCCTCTACGCTAGCTACCAGTTCCCGGCAGTGAACCGGACCAATGTCCTCCCTGTGCCAGTCCGCCAGCATAGCCTCCCTGTCGACTTCATACAGAGGGCATTCCCACAGGACGTGGTCGCGAGTTTCATCCGCCAGCCCACAGTAGCACTCTGCAGTGTCGCACAGCGACATTGCGTGTAGGCGGCATCTGAAACTCCCATGTCCTGTGAGGATCTGCGATACGACATAGTCCGGTTCCACCCATCCCATCGCCAGTCTCTGCGCCACGTCGGGAAAGAAGGAGAAGAGTTCCCGTCCGTCTCTGGAAGATGACCACCGTTCTTGCCACTGAGCAACGATCTCCGCTCTCACCCTCCCAATGCGCACCTTGCGTTCCCCACCGACCAACCCTGGACACTCCTGCGCGACTCGTCCTGCACGGCAAACCTCCAGGTCAGCCGGAAGCACACCCGCCAGCACAGGCAACGCTGCGGTACTGACCGACCTGTACGCCTTCGTCAATAAAATTAGTGCTGGACGCTGCGTGCGGAGCAGCGTACTCCGCACTACATATCTGTCAACACTCCGCCACCATACGGCCGCAGCATACGTCAGAATCGCCACATAGGTCCCTGAAAACAGGACCTTTAGGGCTCTGTACTTGATGCCCCAGGAGGACGCCGAGACCCTCGACATCTTCCCGAAGGCGTTCACAGCCCGTTGGCCGGCCAAACTAGCATGCGGCACGTAGGAGCCCGCTTCGTCAATAACAACGCCCAGCACCTTGGCCTGCACCACGTTCGCGATCGAGGCACCGTTCATGCGAATTGTAGGGGGACGTTTAAATTTTCCCTTCAGTGTGAGGGTCTGCGACTTCGCAGCTGAGAACTGGAGACGGTTCCGTGTCCCCCAAGCGGACACCGCCTCTAGCGACGTCTGAGCCTTACGCTCAATCGCCGCCCGACTCGGTGCCTCGATCACGACTGTAATGTCGTCCGCGTAAGCCACTGCCCCAACTCCCTCCGGCCATGGCAACCGCAGGATGTCATCGAGCAGGAGGTTCCAGAGTGTCGGTCCGAGGACAGATCCCTGGGGGCAGCCCATAGTGGACCGCTTCCATACCGCCTGGTCGCCCACGAACAGCCCTACTCGCCTGTTTGTAAAGTAGCTGACTAATATGCTGTATATATTTGGCGGGCACCCGCCCTGCTTCGCCTTTGTCAGGACCATGGGCCACCAGGCGTTATCGAAGGCCCCCGATATGTCTAATAAAATTACCTGAACATAGTTTTCCGAGGAGTTTGCCACCCGGTCCAGGATCGCGTTAAGCGCCGTGACCGTCGACCTACCCCTCGAAAAACCATGTTGTGCCTCCGAGATTCCGCGATGTAAACAAGGTGCGCATGCGATAATGAGGCGTTCCAGAATTTTCCCCAAAATAGGGAGAAGTGTGATAGGTCTATACGCCTTTGGGTCCGAGAGCGGTCGATCGTTGCCCTTTGGCAACACGACCAGCTTGCCTACCTTCCAGATGTCGGGAAACACGCCCTCCCTTATACACGCTGAGTACATCAGGAGCATCTCCGCTCCGCTCACTCTCCACGCATGTCTGATAATGCGGGCCGTCAGCCCGTCTAACCCCGGGGCAGTGTTAGGGAGATTCCTAATGATGCGCTCAAGCGCCGCACCGCTGGGTGGGTCAGACTCCCGCCCCGCCGGTGAACACGCCGCCGCGAGTCTGACCTGCCGGTGATATGGCGTGTCTTTGCCGGGGTCATCATCCGGGCACAAGATGCCAAGAAGGCCGGCTGCAGTACCCTCTGTTGTTGTGGAGTATGTTCCGTCAAGGAGTTTGATGCCTTGCATGACATTAGCGGGGGGGCGCACTCTGCCCGACGCGGCTCTGTATGCCAGCCCCCATGGGTCGTCGTTCCCAGACTCCGCAATGTCGCGAAAGTAGGCCACCTCTGTGTCACGCATTGCGGTCTTATAAAGCGTTCTCGCTTCACGCAATGCGTCCAGCCTTTCTTCTTCCCTGGCATCACGTACCCTGCGTGCCTGCTGCCAGGCTCGCCGCGCGTGATACACCTTGCGGCGCAGTGACTCCAACTCTGAGGTCCACCACTCGTAGCCCCCAGTGTCTTTCCTCCCCCGCTTGCCAAGACAAGCTTCCGCTGCGCTGGTGACGATGTCAGAGTACTGGGAGCAGATTACATGTGCCGGCTTCCACGTCTGAAGCCTACCCATCCTATTGTGGAGCACATTGCGAAATCGCTCGTAATCCACCCCCTTCTCACGGAAAGACACTGTGGTGACGGCCTGCCTCTCAACCTGACCCGCTGTCCCCGTGGCGCCCAAGCCAACCTCGAAGGTGATCAGCTGGTGGTCGCTGATGCTCGCACCCTCGTGCACCGTCCACTGCGACACTGTGAGCCCCCTGTTTGTTAGTGTCAGGTCCACATTGGACTGACCGTTTGGTCCGTGGAATGTGGGGGGTTGACCTTCCACATTGTGGATGACCAGTCCTCTTCCGAGGATGAGGCCCTCCATCTGGGTCCTCCTATATTCAGTGTCAGGTCCCCTACCCACATACTGCCTGCGCTCACAATGCCACAGCGGTGAGTGAGCGTTGCTGTCCATTGCCACCAGCACACAGCGTCCTGACAGTTGGTCCAGGACCCTCGTCAGTTTTTCCAAGTGGACTGCGATGTCGTGGCTGTACTGGCAGTACAAGGACACGACGTAGAAATCACTATTCGTGGCTGTGTGGCTGACATGGGCCACCGCACAATGGTCGCCGCTCAGCTGTCCCAGGAACGTCAGTGCTATACCAGGGTTCAGCACGAGGATACCCGCCTTTGACTCTGGCCCACACTGGTGAACCCTAGGGTCAGAATACTGCTCCTGGACCAGCACAAGGTCGAGTCCCAGTGTCCCGGCAACAACTGGCAGCTCCACCGTGGCGGCTGTCGAGCCCTGGAGGTTCAGCTGTCCCACCTTCAGTGTTGCCTGACTAGGCATAGGAGGTCATGCTGATCGCCTGCTTCTCCGCATACAAGCGCGCGGGGCAATCTAGTGCCGCCGTTTTATGCGATCTCGCGTCCGGCCTCTTAAAGCGCTTGCACGTGGCACAACACTGCGACTCAGCCTGACACTCCTGCGCCCTGTGGCCGCTGTCCCCGCACCTACCGCAGGTCATTCCGGGTGCTCTGCAGTGCTTCTCGGGATGCCCGTACTGCTGGCATTTAGAGCAGCACGTGACGCGGACAAAGTCGCAGACATCTACTGCGTCCCAACCTACATACACCCTGCCCAGTCCCAGTAGCTTTTCCCTTAGGGCCGCTGACACCTCGTACACCAAGGTCGTGCTACGCCCCCCGAGCCGACCCTTCTTGAAGGCAAAGCTCGCCTCTCTGCGGAGCTTTTCAATGGGCCAGTCAGCGTCGTCCGCGAGGTTGACCCTATGCAGGTCCTGGATCACCTCCTCTGCCTCCGGGTTTCCGCTCAGGTTCCTGAAGGCCACGAGTGGTCTCCGGGACTTTGGGTCGGCAGTCCTCAGTGTAGACGGGGCAGCCGCTTTCAGCTTCTGGGCAGCCGCTGTCGACGCCGTTTGCACCACGACGCCCGCGTTGCCTACCCTACGCACCCCCTGGACTTGGATGCCCTTCTGCCCCGGCTGCACCTTGTCCCGCAGCTCCTTTAATGTACCCTCTGAGGATTTAATTTCCTCAGTATTAGGGTAAAAGAGTACTGCGGGCCCACGCTGCTCCACCGCCATCGCGGCCTTGCCATTGGGCAGTTTAAGCACAGCTGCGTAGTCCATCCTGCCGCTGATCGCCCCCCCTCCAAACGTGGTCACTGCTGTTCCGGGCCCGGCTGTGGTTGCCACCCTAGCTGGGGCCGCACTGGCCTGCTGCAGTTCTATCGATGCGACCTTTAATTTCATAGCAGTCACGCTATGCTCTGCCTCTGAAAGTCGCAGGTTCAGTGCCGCCACTACCGCCAGGATGTCCTGACCGAATCCGGCGATCAGCCCCTTATCATGCATATTCAGCTTGTTGGTGGCGTTAGCCACCCCGCTGATCCCCTTGACCGCCGAATAAACCTGCTCGATGAGAGCAATGCTGCTGCAAGCCGCCAATCCTTCCTTCTCTGGTGTGCTGGATGCCTCTGGCGGAGAATCCGCCGGAGGTGAATCCAGACAGACCAACTGTGGAGGTGCCGTCCGTATTCCGCTGATTGGCGGTGCTGCTGCAGATGTAGCGCTCTCTCTTCGCCGCATAGGACCCTGGGTCTCCTGAGGAGAGGTCAGCGGTCTCTTCTTCCCTGTCTGGGCAGGTGGAGTGATCGTTGCCGGCGGCATACACTCCTCCCTGATGGGGGGAATGGCCTCAACAGCTGCACTGGAGCTTGAAGGAGGAGTCCGCAACAGGGACCTCCTAGGTGCGAAA
>OX451409.1:90000-92500 GCA_949629135.1 Eremobia ochroleuca
AGCTTAAGAGACACCACGCGACGCAGCGGCGCGCTCACCGTCGTCGTCGTCGTCGTCGGACGGCGGACGGCGGACGGCGGACGGCGGACGGCGGCGGCACAAAGCATCGCGCGCGCATCATCTCATATCATCGGTTGTGCGTGTGTATCGTGGCTGGCTGGTTCGCCGCCGAAGCGCGCGGCGCGTTTCGATTCTCTAGTGTTTTTTTTTTTTTTTTTTTTAGGATTTTTATTTACGTTCACGCGCGTCGTGTGTACTTTTTTTAAGAGTAACACGCTCAGCGTTCGCACGTTAATGATCCTTCCGCAGGTTCCCCTACGGAAACCTTGTTACGACTTTTACTTCCTCTAAATGATCAAGTTTGGTCAACTTCCCAGCAACGCCGACGGCCGTGAAGCCACCGCGTGTCGGTCCGAAGACCTCACTAAATCATTCAATCGGTAGTAGCGACGGGCGGTGTGTACAAAGGGCAGGGACGTAATCAACGCGAGCTTATGACTCGCGCTTACTAGGAATTCCTCGTTTATGGGGGATAATTGCAAACCCCAATCCCCAGCACGAAGGAGTTTCAGCGGGTTGCCCGGGCCTCTAGGCCAGGGAGAACATGCTGATTCCTTCAGTGTAGCGCGCGTGCGGCCCAGGACATCTAAGGGCATCACAGACCTGTTATTGCTCAATCTCGTGCGGCTCGAAGCCGCCGGTCCCTCTAAGAAGAATTTTAATACGTCGCCAGTGAGTTGCGTGACGCGGAGCCACGCACACCTAAATGACGACGCCTATTTAGCAGGCTAGAGTCTCGTTCGTTACCGGAATTAACCAGACAAATCGCTCCACCAACTAAGAACGGCCATGCACCACCACCCACCGAATCAAGAAAGAGCTGTTAATCTGTCAATCCTTCCGGTGTCCGGGCCTGGTGAGATTTCCCGTGTTGAGTCAAATTAAGCCGCAGGCTCCACTCCTGGTGGTGCCCTTCCGTCAATTCCTTTAAGTTTCAGCTTTGCAACCATACTCCCCCCGGAGTCCAAAATCTTTGGTTTCCCGGAAGCTGCCCGCCGAGCCATTGTAGTAACGTCGGCGGATCGCTAGATGACATATTTACGGTTAGAACTAGGGCGGTATCTAATCGCCTTCGAACCTCTAACTTTCGTTCTTGATTGATGAAAACACCTTTGGCAAATGCTTTCGCTGATGTTCGTCTTGCGACGATCCAAGAATTTCACCTCTAACGTCGCAATACGAATGCCCCCAGTTATCCCTATTAATCATTACCTCGGAGTTCTGAAAACCAACAAAATAGAACCGAGATCATATTCTATTATTCCATGCACGAAATATTCAAGCAGCATTTTGAGCCCGCTTTGAGCACTCTAATTTGTTCAAAGTAAAATTGTCGGCCCACCTCGACACTCATTGAAGAGCACCGCGATAGGATTTTGATATTGAACCGACGTTTGACCGACGGCTCACCGACGATATGCTCCGCAGACGTGTCAGTATCACCGCGGATGCGGTGCACCGACAGCGCGGCGCACAAATGCAACTACGAGCTTTTTAACCGCAACAATTTTAGTATACGCTATTGGAGCTGGAATTACCGCGGCTGCTGGCACCAGACTTGCCCTCCAATTGTTCCTCGTTAAAATATTTAAAGTGTACTCATTCCGATTACGAGGCCTCGTAAGAGTCCCGTATCGTTATTTTTCGTCACTACCTCCCCGTGCCGGGAGTGGGTAATTTGCGCGCCTGCTGCCTTCCTTGGATGTGGTAGCCGTTTCTCAGGCTCCCTCTCCGGAATCGAACCCTGATTCCCCGTTACCCGTGACAACCATGGTAGTCGCAGAAACTACCATCGAAAGTTGATAAGGCAGACATTTGAAAGATGCGTCGCCGGTACTGGACCATGCGATCGGCAAAAGTTATCCAGATTCATCAAAATTAACGACTTCGGACGCGAGGCCCTCCGTCGATTGGTTTTGATCTAATAAAAGCACTCATCCCATCACTGGTCAGAGTTCTGATTGCATGTATTAGCTCTAGAATTACCACAGTTATCCAAGTAACTGAGTAAGATCTAAGGAACCAAAACTGATATATTGAGCCATTCGCGGTATCGCCTTAATACGGCTTGCACTGAGACATGCATGGCTTAATCTTTGAGACAAGCATATAACTACTGGCAGGATCAACCAGGGAGCTTCTTAGTTTGTATAATAATAATAATAGAGAGAGAGAGATTATATATATCGCGACACGCGCCCCCCCGCGGCACAGGCGCGACGGCGAAGCGCGCGTATTGTGATGAATAATCCTCATTATTATTATTATTATTCTCCCGAGCGTTCGCGATCGTAAAGACGCGAACGCACACGGGCGAGCTCTGTGTGTATGTTAGAATTTTTGGGTCGCACGCGCGAACGTCCGGACGCATATATCTCAACGCGCCAGACGCGCTGCGCGCGCATAAGGGCGTTTTACGGTTCACGATGAGAGAGAAACA
>OX451409.1:100000-105000 GCA_949629135.1 Eremobia ochroleuca
CGCGACGAGAAAGCGGAACCTCCCGAACACCACATCTCCCGCCGCCTGAACGACGGCGGGATTCAGTGCTGGGCTTCTTTCCTGTTCGCTCGCCGCTACTAAGGAAATCCTGGTTAGTTTCTTTTCCTCCGCTTACTAATATGCTTAAATTCGGCGGGTGATCCTCCCTGATCTGAGGCCAACGATAAAAAAATGAGGCAGACGCGATATCCGTCAGCGTTACCGACGCAGCAATCGAACTACTCTCGCCTCTCGAGATCGAGAGTAAGAGAGAGAGAACGACGACGGCGTCGATGCGCTCTTCGGACGTCGAGTCCGCCTACTGTATATATATGTATTGTATACACACACACACACGACGATATAAAACGTTTTTAAACTTTCGTTAATGCCTCCGGACGCAGTGTGCGCGCTCTCATAATAGCAGCTACGATTCACACACGGCAACGGCGCGCGTACTTAACGCGTCACGGACAAGAAATGCGACATCACGCATCGCAACACTCGCTGGTTAGTAATTATTGTTGTGTTTTATCACATCACCGACCGAAGAGTCGCGAGCGCGCGTGTTTTCACACGTCCGCCGCTTTTCCTTTTGTACGTCCGGACGCGCGTACGCGCACCGATGCGTGTGTGCGCGTGAAGCGTGCACTAACGTACACACTTCACACACGTAACAACATCGAGCGCGACACGACGTCGGTTCGACAAACGTTTTATTTAATATCGATCATACATATTTGAACGGACGACGCTAAACGCCCTCGTGTGCGCGGACGCAAACGAAGAGCGGTTCGCGCAGAACCGTCATATGCGCGCGATATATATATAATATACACACGCAATGTGGCATTTGTATTTTATACAGCCGGCCCTCAGACAGGAGTGGTCCTGGATGTGTCTCCACGGACCGCAATGTGCGTTCGAAATGTCGATGTTCAAATGTGTCCTGCAGTTCACACTATGACGCGCAGTTAACTGCGTTCTTCATCGACCCGCGAGCCAAGTGATCCACCGTCCAGGGTAATAGTTTCAATAATATAATAAAAAACATATTACCATTACTCTTGTTACATGAACAGATTGATAGATATATTGTTTTTTTTTTTTTTATTTATATTTAAAAAAAAAAAAAAAAATTTAATCCCACCGCAGTATGAGGGACGAATGTGTTGACGGACACGTCCAACGGTACTCGTGGTGCGGGTTTTCATACCAGTCTATATACCGTGAGAGGACGCGACGCGAGAACGACGCGCAGCACCACCACACCACACGCATACAGAGAGCTTAAGAGACACCACGCGACGCAGCGGCGCGCTCACCGTCGTCGTCGTCGTCGTCGGACGGCGGACGGCGGACGGCGGACGGCGGACGGCGGCGGCACAAAGCATCGCGCGCGCATCATCTCATATCATCGGTTGTGCGTGTGTATCGTGGCTGGCTGGTTCGCCGCCGAAGCGCGCGGCGCGTTTCGATTCTCTAGTGTTTTTTTTTTTTTTTTTTTTAGGATTTTTATTTACGTTCACGCGCGTCGTGTGTACTTTTTTTAAGAGTAACACGCTCAGCGTTCGCACGTTAATGATCCTTCCGCAGGTTCCCCTACGGAAACCTTGTTACGACTTTTACTTCCTCTAAATGATCAAGTTTGGTCAACTTCCCAGCAACGCCGACGGCCGTGAAGCCACCGCGTGTCGGTCCGAAGACCTCACTAAATCATTCAATCGGTAGTAGCGACGGGCGGTGTGTACAAAGGGCAGGGACGTAATCAACGCGAGCTTATGACTCGCGCTTACTAGGAATTCCTCGTTTATGGGGGATAATTGCAAACCCCAATCCCCAGCACGAAGGAGTTTCAGCGGGTTGCCCGGGCCTCTAGGCCAGGGAGAACATGCTGATTCCTTCAGTGTAGCGCGCGTGCGGCCCAGGACATCTAAGGGCATCACAGACCTGTTATTGCTCAATCTCGTGCGGCTCGAAGCCGCCGGTCCCTCTAAGAAGAATTTTAATACGTCGCCAGTGAGTTGCGTGACGCGGAGCCACGCACACCTAAATGACGACGCCTATTTAGCAGGCTAGAGTCTCGTTCGTTACCGGAATTAACCAGACAAATCGCTCCACCAACTAAGAACGGCCATGCACCACCACCCACCGAATCAAGAAAGAGCTGTTAATCTGTCAATCCTTCCGGTGTCCGGGCCTGGTGAGATTTCCCGTGTTGAGTCAAATTAAGCCGCAGGCTCCACTCCTGGTGGTGCCCTTCCGTCAATTCCTTTAAGTTTCAGCTTTGCAACCATACTCCCCCCGGAGTCCAAAATCTTTGGTTTCCCGGAAGCTGCCCGCCGAGCCATTGTAGTAACGTCGGCGGATCGCTAGATGACATATTTACGGTTAGAACTAGGGCGGTATCTAATCGCCTTCGAACCTCTAACTTTCGTTCTTGATTGATGAAAACACCTTTGGCAAATGCTTTCGCTGATGTTCGTCTTGCGACGATCCAAGAATTTCACCTCTAACGTCGCAATACGAATGCCCCCAGTTATCCCTATTAATCATTACCTCGGAGTTCTGAAAACCAACAAAATAGAACCGAGATCATATTCTATTATTCCATGCACGAAATATTCAAGCAGCATTTTGAGCCCGCTTTGAGCACTCTAATTTGTTCAAAGTAAAATTGTCGGCCCACCTCGACACTCATTGAAGAGCACCGCGATAGGATTTTGATATTGAACCGACGTTTGACCGACGGCTCACCGACGATATGCTCCGCAGACGTGTCAGTATCACCGCGGATGCGGTGCACCGACAGCGCGGCGCACAAATGCAACTACGAGCTTTTTAACCGCAACAATTTTAGTATACGCTATTGGAGCTGGAATTACCGCGGCTGCTGGCACCAGACTTGCCCTCCAATTGTTCCTCGTTAAAATATTTAAAGTGTACTCATTCCGATTACGAGGCCTCGTAAGAGTCCCGTATCGTTATTTTTCGTCACTACCTCCCCGTGCCGGGAGTGGGTAATTTGCGCGCCTGCTGCCTTCCTTGGATGTGGTAGCCGTTTCTCAGGCTCCCTCTCCGGAATCGAACCCTGATTCCCCGTTACCCGTGACAACCATGGTAGTCGCAGAAACTACCATCGAAAGTTGATAAGGCAGACATTTGAAAGATGCGTCGCCGGTACTGGACCATGCGATCGGCAAAAGTTATCCAGATTCATCAAAATTAACGACTTCGGACGCGAGGCCCTCCGTCGATTGGTTTTGATCTAATAAAAGCACTCATCCCATCACTGGTCAGAGTTCTGATTGCATGTATTAGCTCTAGAATTACCACAGTTATCCAAGTAACTGAGTAAGATCTAAGGAACCAAAACTGATATATTGAGCCATTCGCGGTATCGCCTTAATACGGCTTGCACTGAGACATGCATGGCTTAATCTTTGAGACAAGCATATAACTACTGGCAGGATCAACCAGGGAGCTTCTTAGTTTGTATAATAATAATAATAGAGAGAGAGAGATTATATATATCGCGACACGCGCCCCCCCGCGGCACAGGCGCGACGGCGAAGCGCGCGTATTGTGATGAATAATCCTCATTATTATTATTATTATTCTCCCGAGCGTTCGCGATCGTAAAGACGCGAACGCACACGGGCGAGCTCTGTGTGTATGTTAGAATTTTTGGGTCGCACGCGCGAACGTCCGGACGCATATATCTCAACGCGCCAGACGCGCTGCGCGCGCATAAGGGCGTTTTACGGTTCACGATGAGAGAGAAACAACACATTATTGTTGTCATCGCACATCGTGAACAGAAAAGCCCCCAGTTCGGAACGTTCGTACCGAGACGAGTTCACGTGTGTAAAATTTGTTAACACATTCGCGATATCATATACGATTCCGCCCGGAATCTATAGAGTGCCTCACATAAAATATTATAAGAGCATATAAATATACTCTCACATTCGACGTGACGAACCACAAGACGCGTCCGAGCGCCGTCGGACCGTCACGCCGTTCAAATTTTCATTTCGTACAACGACCGTTTTATATATATATATACATATATTATATACCCGGAGACGTATAAAAACAACGATCCGTCGGTCCACACGCAGTTCATCCAATCATCAGTCAGTCGTCAGCAGAGGAATCGGCAACTCGCAACACACGCATAAAAACAAACACATACACACGTTCTCTCTTTTATATATGCATATATATATGTATATATGTATGTATGTATGTATGTTATGTGTATATATTATATATGTGTACGTACCTCAACCTCTCTACTGACTACTAAACTTAACTACTGACAACACACACTAACTACTATTATATATGAAATAAACTACAAAAACAGAGCAACTTACTTCACATTTTCAAATGGTTTTCTCTCGTCGTCGCCCCGCGCGCTCCGTCCGTTTGCTCGGACGTCGCGTCGCGTGACACATATGCGAAGCTTGAAAATCATGTGATCGGGCAATTCAATCACCGACATATGTGATATGTATATGTGCATACGTCATGCATGGGTGTCATGGTGGTCATCGTAAAGTTCCACTTCCAGCGTGGGCTGGATAGGGGGGTGTGATGTGTGGTGGGGGTTGAGCCTTTGGGGGGGGGGGTTGTCGGCAACGTACCCTGCCTGCCGGGTGGGTGTGGGTCGGGATGATGAAAAAATAAAACAAAAAATTGCAACAACCAATCACCAACCCCATGACACCCCCCCCCCCCCCCCCCCCCCAACCCCATCACCAAGAATCTAAACGTAAATGTTTAGAGTGCACCCGACCCGACTCTGGCAGAATATATATGTATATATATGGGGTATGGGGGTGTGGGGGGGGGGGGGGGGTGAGTGGGGGTGGTGGTGGTGTAGTATTTGATTGGAATGTATTTGATTCATATTGGACGACGTATTAATGTTTCGATTAAATGTAGTATTACAAAAATATAATTATATAATATAATGTATGTATTAGGTATAT
>OX451409.1:112500-115000 GCA_949629135.1 Eremobia ochroleuca
GTCCGGGCCTGGTGAGATTTCCCGTGTTGAGTCAAATTAAGCCGCAGGCTCCACTCCTGGTGGTGCCCTTCCGTCAATTCCTTTAAGTTTCAGCTTTGCAACCATACTCCCCCCGGAGTCCAAAATCTTTGGTTTCCCGGAAGCTGCCCGCCGAGCCATTGTAGTAACGTCGGCGGATCGCTAGATGACATATTTACGGTTAGAACTAGGGCGGTATCTAATCGCCTTCGAACCTCTAACTTTCGTTCTTGATTGATGAAAACACCTTTGGCAAATGCTTTCGCTGATGTTCGTCTTGCGACGATCCAAGAATTTCACCTCTAACGTCGCAATACGAATGCCCCCAGTTATCCCTATTAATCATTACCTCGGAGTTCTGAAAACCAACAAAATAGAACCGAGATCATATTCTATTATTCCATGCACGAAATATTCAAGCAGCATTTTGAGCCCGCTTTGAGCACTCTAATTTGTTCAAAGTAAAATTGTCGGCCCACCTCGACACTCATTGAAGAGCACCGCGATAGGATTTTGATATTGAACCGACGTTTGACCGACGGCTCACCGACGATATGCTCCGCAGACGTGTCAGTATCACCGCGGATGCGGTGCACCGACAGCGCGGCGCACAAATGCAACTACGAGCTTTTTAACCGCAACAATTTTAGTATACGCTATTGGAGCTGGAATTACCGCGGCTGCTGGCACCAGACTTGCCCTCCAATTGTTCCTCGTTAAAATATTTAAAGTGTACTCATTCCGATTACGAGGCCTCGTAAGAGTCCCGTATCGTTATTTTTCGTCACTACCTCCCCGTGCCGGGAGTGGGTAATTTGCGCGCCTGCTGCCTTCCTTGGATGTGGTAGCCGTTTCTCAGGCTCCCTCTCCGGAATCGAACCCTGATTCCCCGTTACCCGTGACAACCATGGTAGTCGCAGAAACTACCATCGAAAGTTGATAAGGCAGACATTTGAAAGATGCGTCGCCGGTACTGGACCATGCGATCGGCAAAAGTTATCCAGATTCATCAAAATTAACGACTTCGGACGCGAGGCCCTCCGTCGATTGGTTTTGATCTAATAAAAGCACTCATCCCATCACTGGTCAGAGTTCTGATTGCATGTATTAGCTCTAGAATTACCACAGTTATCCAAGTAACTGAGTAAGATCTAAGGAACCAAAACTGATATATTGAGCCATTCGCGGTATCGCCTTAATACGGCTTGCACTGAGACATGCATGGCTTAATCTTTGAGACAAGCATATAACTACTGGCAGGATCAACCAGGGAGCTTCTTAGTTTGTATAATAATAATAATAGAGAGAGAGAGATTATATATATCGCGACACGCGCCCCCCCGCGGCACAGGCGCGACGGCGAAGCGCGCGTATTGTGATGAATAATCCTCATTATTATTATTATTATTCTCCCGAGCGTTCGCGATCGTAAAGACGCGAACGCACACGGGCGAGCTCTGTGTGTATGTTAGAATTTTTGGGTCGCACGCGCGAACGTCCGGACGCATATATCTCAACGCGCCAGACGCGCTGCGCGCGCATAAGGGCGTTTTACGGTTCACGATGAGAGAGAAACAACACATTATTGTTGTCATCGCACATCGTGAACAGAAAAGCCCCCAGTTCGGAACGTTCGTACCGAGACGAGTTCACGTGTGTAAAATTTGTTAACACATTCGCGATATCATATACGATTCCGCCCGGAATCTATAGAGTGCCTCACATAAAATATTATAAGAGCATATAAATATACTCTCACATTCGACGTGACGAACCACAAGACGCGTCCGAGCGCCGTCGGACCGTCACGCCGTTCAAATTTTCATTTCGTACAACGACCGTTTTATATATATATATACATATATTATATACCCGGAGACGTATAAAAACAACGATCCGTCGGTCCACACGCAGTTCATCCAATCATCAGTCAGTCGTCAGCAGAGGAATCGGCAACTCGCAACACACGCATAAAAACAAACACATACACACGTTCTCTCTTTTATATATGCATATATATATGTATATATGTATGTATGTATGTATGTTATGTGTATATATTATATATGTGTACGTACCTCAACCTCTCTACTGACTACTAAACTTAACTACTGACAACACACACTAACTACTATTATATATGAAATAAACTACAAAAACAGAGCAACTTACTTCACATTTTCAAATGGTTTTCTCTCGTCGTCGCCCCGCGCGCTCCGTCCGTTTGCTCGGACGTCGCGTCGCGTGACACATATGCGAAGCTTGAAAATCATGTGATCGGGCAATTCAATCACCGACATATGTGATATGTATATGTGCATACGTCATGCATGGGTGTCATGGTGGTCATCGTAAAGTTCCACTTCCAGCGTGGGCTGGATAGGGGGGTGTGATGTGTGGTGGGGGTTGAGCCTTTGGGGGGGGGGGTTGTCGGCAACGTACCCTGCCTGCCGGGTGGGTGTGGGTCGGGATGATGAAAAAA
>OX451409.1:117500-120000 GCA_949629135.1 Eremobia ochroleuca
GATTCGGGTAGTCATGCGATTGAACCTTGTCCAGTTCATGTGCGAACCTCTCAGGACCATTGACGGTATGCTGGACAGCACTCCTTCATCAAGCCCGACGAACCTCTTCAGCTCCCTATAGGACGCCAGGCTCCACACACCTCTCCAGGACAAAGTGCAGGAGGTCGAATGGACGCTCTCTTTACAAGGCAGTCCTAGTATATCCGCGACCTTCTCAACGAGCTCCACGTGATTCCCGTATTTATTACGTTTCTCACGATGAAGCTCATCGAGGGGCCGCTGACCCGAGACCACCTGCGCATCCACAATCACCCCCACACCATTCCTGGAGGCAATGATGTCGGGCTTTCTGAGACCCAATGCAGTCCTGACTTTCGGCTCCTCCACTACAGTCCACCCCTTGTCCAACATGGCAGAGCTGACGACGCCCGCTATGCAATTATGGCGTTCAATACGGCCGCCGTGTGTTCTGTGACACTGTTGGATGGTGTGCGCCGTCGTCTCCCTAACCATGCAACCTGCACGGCAGTTCAACTCTGACGCAACACCAGTCCTGCGCCCCCGTGTATTGCGTACTCGCGACGGGAGTGCATTAATATGAGTGTGCACGAACTGCACGAAGTCCCGGCCAGTGTACTGCATGCTTCGCTCCCGCATCCACTTCGTAGACGCAGGAACCCGTGGACATTCCCGTAACTCGAGTCCATCCACGGTAGCATGCAGGGCTTCACGCCAATACATCGCGGTTGTCCGCTCCCCAGACTTTGGATTTTCTGCAGTGAATTTCCGGAGTTGCTTGTCGGCCCACAGCAGCTTCCTTCGGATCCTTTCGGATCTGGCGGCGGCTCTAGCCACTGGCCATCGCGATAAGTCCAAGCGGCCGAACCTCTTTTTAATGAGGTCCGGCACACACGTCCTCAGCGACGGGATCGCTAAGCCGCCGTCCGTGGTCGCCGCGTGGAAGTACCCGACAGGCACATCCTTCGGGAGACGAAGCCAGGTCCGAACTGCCCTCCGGATCTGGACGTCGAGCATTCTAAGTCTGTCGTCCGTTATATTTCCTAGCACGAACCCATGCAGGAATCTCGGGATTAAATGCACCCTTACAATTTCGAGCCGCTGCTGCGGCTTAAGGGGAGCCTTTGTGATGTTTTCCAAGGCTACTTTCACATCATGCTCTAACGTCACGCAACCAGACGCCTTGAAGTCCACTCCAAGATAGCGCCAACGTTCCACGCAGGATACTTGCCGTAACCATCGCGACCCCACCTTAAAGGTACGGTCGGTCAGGTAATGCACCTTCTTGCGCTTCCCGTCGGGCACCATGGAAAGCACAGCGCTCTTAGCATGGCTGATGAAAAGGCCCATCATCCTTCCAGTGCGCCAAACACAGTCAATGGAGGACTGCATGCCCACCTTTGAACCTGCAAGCAGGACTAGGTCGTCAGCATAAGCCAGAGCAGAGACACTCTCACCCTCCAGCCTATAACCGACTTCCCTCGGTAGAGCCGCTAAAATCACATCCATGGCCATGTTGAACAACAAAGGCGACAACGGGTCACCCTGACGAACCCCCTGACCCACTCTTGCGGGACCGCTGCGGGCTCCATTTGCAACCAAGACAGTCTCGGAAGTGTCATACAGCCTCGCAACGTAGTTACAGAACCCCTCAGGCAGGCCTCTTTTCCTCAGCAGATCGATCAGTGCCGCATGCGACACCGTGTCGAACGCCTTGGCAAAATCCAGCACAGCAACATGGCATTCACGCAACTTCTTCCCACAGTCTCCCAGCACCGCGTCCAGCACAGCCGAATTCTCGAGTGTGCCGTCGGCGCAGATAAATCCACGCTGTCGTGCATCGGGAGGGCAGCATGCTTCAAGCCTCTTAGCCAAAACAGAGTGCATGTGCCTGAGAGGCACCGACGCGATCGAAATCGGCCGGTACTCCCCAGGACCTGCAGGAGTCTCCGTCTTAGGCACAAAGACCGTGCGGCAGCCGCGGAGCTTCTCAGGGACTTCCCCAGCAATCATCCATGCATTGAATATTTCCGCCTGAGTTGCAGAAGGCAAAGTATTCCAGGCCCCTGGGAGAATTCCTTCAGGACCCGGAGCCGACCTGTTATCCACGCGGCACGCCTTCACTTCCTCAGAGGTGAAAGGCGTCCACAGCTGCGAGTAATCGCGACTGCCCCCGTACTGCTCCGAACGTTGTAACGCGCTCAGAACTTCCGGTGTGAGCCCCGGGGCGTCCGACACGGCCTCCATCACTGGTCGCCAATAGGCTTCCAGCTCCGACAGGCTATGACTAACACCTCGAGTTTGTCCGTCGATCACCTCCGCAGCAGCTCTGGACCTACAGGTCTTATACAGCTTCTGCACCCTCGCGTACTCCATTCTGCGCCGCTTTCGCGCAGACAATCTGGCATAAGCAGTTTGGGTCTCCTCTGGAGACTGTCCTTTGTGCCTAGGCCGCCCCCGCCTTTTCCCATCACGCGCACCC
>OX451409.1:125000-127500 GCA_949629135.1 Eremobia ochroleuca
GCGGGTTTTCATACCAGTCTATATACCGTGAGAGGACGCGACGCGAGAACGACGCGCAGCACCACCACACCACACGCATACAGAGAGCTTAAGAGACACCACGCGACGCAGCGGCGCGCTCACCGTCGTCGTCGTCGTCGTCGGACGGCGGACGGCGGACGGCGGACGGCGGACGGCGGCGGCACAAAGCATCGCGCGCGCATCATCTCATATCATCGGTTGTGCGTGTGTATCGTGGCTGGCTGGTTCGCCGCCGAAGCGCGCGGCGCGTTTCGATTCTCTAGTGTTTTTTTTTTTTTTTTTTTTAGGATTTTTATTTACGTTCACGCGCGTCGTGTGTACTTTTTTTAAGAGTAACACGCTCAGCGTTCGCACGTTAATGATCCTTCCGCAGGTTCCCCTACGGAAACCTTGTTACGACTTTTACTTCCTCTAAATGATCAAGTTTGGTCAACTTCCCAGCAACGCCGACGGCCGTGAAGCCACCGCGTGTCGGTCCGAAGACCTCACTAAATCATTCAATCGGTAGTAGCGACGGGCGGTGTGTACAAAGGGCAGGGACGTAATCAACGCGAGCTTATGACTCGCGCTTACTAGGAATTCCTCGTTTATGGGGGATAATTGCAAACCCCAATCCCCAGCACGAAGGAGTTTCAGCGGGTTGCCCGGGCCTCTAGGCCAGGGAGAACATGCTGATTCCTTCAGTGTAGCGCGCGTGCGGCCCAGGACATCTAAGGGCATCACAGACCTGTTATTGCTCAATCTCGTGCGGCTCGAAGCCGCCGGTCCCTCTAAGAAGAATTTTAATACGTCGCCAGTGAGTTGCGTGACGCGGAGCCACGCACACCTAAATGACGACGCCTATTTAGCAGGCTAGAGTCTCGTTCGTTACCGGAATTAACCAGACAAATCGCTCCACCAACTAAGAACGGCCATGCACCACCACCCACCGAATCAAGAAAGAGCTGTTAATCTGTCAATCCTTCCGGTGTCCGGGCCTGGTGAGATTTCCCGTGTTGAGTCAAATTAAGCCGCAGGCTCCACTCCTGGTGGTGCCCTTCCGTCAATTCCTTTAAGTTTCAGCTTTGCAACCATACTCCCCCCGGAGTCCAAAATCTTTGGTTTCCCGGAAGCTGCCCGCCGAGCCATTGTAGTAACGTCGGCGGATCGCTAGATGACATATTTACGGTTAGAACTAGGGCGGTATCTAATCGCCTTCGAACCTCTAACTTTCGTTCTTGATTGATGAAAACACCTTTGGCAAATGCTTTCGCTGATGTTCGTCTTGCGACGATCCAAGAATTTCACCTCTAACGTCGCAATACGAATGCCCCCAGTTATCCCTATTAATCATTACCTCGGAGTTCTGAAAACCAACAAAATAGAACCGAGATCATATTCTATTATTCCATGCACGAAATATTCAAGCAGCATTTTGAGCCCGCTTTGAGCACTCTAATTTGTTCAAAGTAAAATTGTCGGCCCACCTCGACACTCATTGAAGAGCACCGCGATAGGATTTTGATATTGAACCGACGTTTGACCGACGGCTCACCGACGATATGCTCCGCAGACGTGTCAGTATCACCGCGGATGCGGTGCACCGACAGCGCGGCGCACAAATGCAACTACGAGCTTTTTAACCGCAACAATTTTAGTATACGCTATTGGAGCTGGAATTACCGCGGCTGCTGGCACCAGACTTGCCCTCCAATTGTTCCTCGTTAAAATATTTAAAGTGTACTCATTCCGATTACGAGGCCTCGTAAGAGTCCCGTATCGTTATTTTTCGTCACTACCTCCCCGTGCCGGGAGTGGGTAATTTGCGCGCCTGCTGCCTTCCTTGGATGTGGTAGCCGTTTCTCAGGCTCCCTCTCCGGAATCGAACCCTGATTCCCCGTTACCCGTGACAACCATGGTAGTCGCAGAAACTACCATCGAAAGTTGATAAGGCAGACATTTGAAAGATGCGTCGCCGGTACTGGACCATGCGATCGGCAAAAGTTATCCAGATTCATCAAAATTAACGACTTCGGACGCGAGGCCCTCCGTCGATTGGTTTTGATCTAATAAAAGCACTCATCCCATCACTGGTCAGAGTTCTGATTGCATGTATTAGCTCTAGAATTACCACAGTTATCCAAGTAACTGAGTAAGATCTAAGGAACCAAAACTGATATATTGAGCCATTCGCGGTATCGCCTTAATACGGCTTGCACTGAGACATGCATGGCTTAATCTTTGAGACAAGCATATAACTACTGGCAGGATCAACCAGGGAGCTTCTTAGTTTGTATAATAATAATAATAGAGAGAGAGAGATTATATATATCGCGACACGCGCCCCCCCGCGGCACAGGCGCGACGGCGAAGCGCGCGTATTGTGATGAATAATCCTCATTATTATTATTATTATTCTCCCGAGCGTTCGCGATCGTAAAGACGCGAACGCACACGGGCGAGCTCTGTGTGTATGTTAGAATTTTTGGGTCGCACGCGC
>OX451409.1:135000-137500 GCA_949629135.1 Eremobia ochroleuca
CCGCCGAAGCGCGCGGCGCGTTTCGATTCTCTAGTGTTTTTTTTTTTTTTTTTTTTAGGATTTTTATTTACGTTCACGCGCGTCGTGTGTACTTTTTTTAAGAGTAACACGCTCAGCGTTCGCACGTTAATGATCCTTCCGCAGGTTCCCCTACGGAAACCTTGTTACGACTTTTACTTCCTCTAAATGATCAAGTTTGGTCAACTTCCCAGCAACGCCGACGGCCGTGAAGCCACCGCGTGTCGGTCCGAAGACCTCACTAAATCATTCAATCGGTAGTAGCGACGGGCGGTGTGTACAAAGGGCAGGGACGTAATCAACGCGAGCTTATGACTCGCGCTTACTAGGAATTCCTCGTTTATGGGGGATAATTGCAAACCCCAATCCCCAGCACGAAGGAGTTTCAGCGGGTTGCCCGGGCCTCTAGGCCAGGGAGAACATGCTGATTCCTTCAGTGTAGCGCGCGTGCGGCCCAGGACATCTAAGGGCATCACAGACCTGTTATTGCTCAATCTCGTGCGGCTCGAAGCCGCCGGTCCCTCTAAGAAGAATTTTAATACGTCGCCAGTGAGTTGCGTGACGCGGAGCCACGCACACCTAAATGACGACGCCTATTTAGCAGGCTAGAGTCTCGTTCGTTACCGGAATTAACCAGACAAATCGCTCCACCAACTAAGAACGGCCATGCACCACCACCCACCGAATCAAGAAAGAGCTGTTAATCTGTCAATCCTTCCGGTGTCCGGGCCTGGTGAGATTTCCCGTGTTGAGTCAAATTAAGCCGCAGGCTCCACTCCTGGTGGTGCCCTTCCGTCAATTCCTTTAAGTTTCAGCTTTGCAACCATACTCCCCCCGGAGTCCAAAATCTTTGGTTTCCCGGAAGCTGCCCGCCGAGCCATTGTAGTAACGTCGGCGGATCGCTAGATGACATATTTACGGTTAGAACTAGGGCGGTATCTAATCGCCTTCGAACCTCTAACTTTCGTTCTTGATTGATGAAAACACCTTTGGCAAATGCTTTCGCTGATGTTCGTCTTGCGACGATCCAAGAATTTCACCTCTAACGTCGCAATACGAATGCCCCCAGTTATCCCTATTAATCATTACCTCGGAGTTCTGAAAACCAACAAAATAGAACCGAGATCATATTCTATTATTCCATGCACGAAATATTCAAGCAGCATTTTGAGCCCGCTTTGAGCACTCTAATTTGTTCAAAGTAAAATTGTCGGCCCACCTCGACACTCATTGAAGAGCACCGCGATAGGATTTTGATATTGAACCGACGTTTGACCGACGGCTCACCGACGATATGCTCCGCAGACGTGTCAGTATCACCGCGGATGCGGTGCACCGACAGCGCGGCGCACAAATGCAACTACGAGCTTTTTAACCGCAACAATTTTAGTATACGCTATTGGAGCTGGAATTACCGCGGCTGCTGGCACCAGACTTGCCCTCCAATTGTTCCTCGTTAAAATATTTAAAGTGTACTCATTCCGATTACGAGGCCTCGTAAGAGTCCCGTATCGTTATTTTTCGTCACTACCTCCCCGTGCCGGGAGTGGGTAATTTGCGCGCCTGCTGCCTTCCTTGGATGTGGTAGCCGTTTCTCAGGCTCCCTCTCCGGAATCGAACCCTGATTCCCCGTTACCCGTGACAACCATGGTAGTCGCAGAAACTACCATCGAAAGTTGATAAGGCAGACATTTGAAAGATGCGTCGCCGGTACTGGACCATGCGATCGGCAAAAGTTATCCAGATTCATCAAAATTAACGACTTCGGACGCGAGGCCCTCCGTCGATTGGTTTTGATCTAATAAAAGCACTCATCCCATCACTGGTCAGAGTTCTGATTGCATGTATTAGCTCTAGAATTACCACAGTTATCCAAGTAACTGAGTAAGATCTAAGGAACCAAAACTGATATATTGAGCCATTCGCGGTATCGCCTTAATACGGCTTGCACTGAGACATGCATGGCTTAATCTTTGAGACAAGCATATAACTACTGGCAGGATCAACCAGGGAGCTTCTTAGTTTGTATAATAATAATAATAGAGAGAGAGAGATTATATATATCGCGACACGCGCCCCCCCGCGGCACAGGCGCGACGGCGAAGCGCGCGTATTGTGATGAATAATCCTCATTATTATTATTATTATTCTCCTCCCGAGCGTTCGCGATCGTAAAGACGCGAACGCACACGGGCGAGCTCTGTGTGTATGTTAGAATTTTTGGGTCGCACGCGCGAACGTCCGGACGCATATATCTCAACGCGCCAGACGCGCTGCGCGCGCATAAGGGCGTTTTACGGTTCACGATGAGAGAGAAACAACACATTATTGTTGTCATCGCACATCGTGAACAGAAAAGCCCCCAGTTCGGAACGTTCGTACCGAGACGAGTTCACGTGTGTAAAATTTGTTAACACATTCGCGATATCATATACGATTCCGCCCGGAATCTATAGAGTGCCTCACATAAAATATTATAAGA
>OX451409.1:145000-160000 GCA_949629135.1 Eremobia ochroleuca
GCTCGAAGCCGCCGGTCCCTCTAAGAAGAATTTTAATACGTCGCCAGTGAGTTGCGTGACGCGGAGCCACGCACACCTAAATGACGACGCCTATTTAGCAGGCTAGAGTCTCGTTCGTTACCGGAATTAACCAGACAAATCGCTCCACCAACTAAGAACGGCCATGCACCACCACCCACCGAATCAAGAAAGAGCTGTTAATCTGTCAATCCTTCCGGTGTCCGGGCCTGGTGAGATTTCCCGTGTTGAGTCAAATTAAGCCGCAGGCTCCACTCCTGGTGGTGCCCTTCCGTCAATTCCTTTAAGTTTCAGCTTTGCAACCATACTCCCCCCGGAGTCCAAAATCTTTGGTTTCCCGGAAGCTGCCCGCCGAGCCATTGTAGTAACGTCGGCGGATCGCTAGATGACACTAGATGACATATTTACGGTTAGAACTAGGGCGGTATCTAATCGCCTTCGAACCTCTAACTTTCGTTCTTGATTGATGAAAACACCTTTGGCAAATGCTTTCGCTGATGTTCGTCTTGCGACGATCCAAGAATTTCACCTCTAACGTCGCAATACGAATGCCCCCAGTTATCCCTATTAATCATTACCTCGGAGTTCTGAAAACCAACAAAATAGAACCGAGATCATATTCTATTATTCCATGCACGAAATATTCAAGCAGCATTTTGAGCCCGCTTTGAGCACTCTAATTTGTTCAAAGTAAAATTGTCGGCCCACCTCGACACTCATTGAAGAGCACCGCGATAGGATTTTGATATTGAACCGACGTTTGACCGACGGCTCACCGACGATATGCTCCGCAGACGTGTCAGTATCACCGCGGATGCGGTGCACCGACAGCGCGGCGCACAAATGCAACTACGAGCTTTTTAACCGCAACAATTTTAGTATACGCTATTGGAGCTGGAATTACCGCGGCTGCTGGCACCAGACTTGCCCTCCAATTGTTCCTCGTTAAAATATTTAAAGTGTACTCATTCCGATTACGAGGCCTCGTAAGAGTCCCGTATCGTTATTTTTCGTCACTACCTCCCCGTGCCGGGAGTGGGTAATTTGCGCGCCTGCTGCCTTCCTTGGATGTGGTAGCCGTTTCTCAGGCTCCCTCTCCGGAATCGAACCCTGATTCCCCGTTACCCGTGACAACCATGGTAGTCGCAGAAACTACCATCGAAAGTTGATAAGGCAGACATTTGAAAGATGCGTCGCCGGTACTGGACCATGCGATCGGCAAAAGTTATCCAGATTCATCAAAATTAACGACTTCGGACGCGAGGCCCTCCGTCGATTGGTTTTGATCTAATAAAAGCACTCATCCCATCACTGGTCAGAGTTCTGATTGCATGTATTAGCTCTAGAATTACCACAGTTATCCAAGTAACTGAGTAAGATCTAAGGAACCAAAACTGATATATTGAGCCATTCGCGGTATCGCCTTAATACGGCTTGCACTGAGACATGCATGGCTTAATCTTTGAGACAAGCATATAACTACTGGCAGGATCAACCAGGGAGCTTCTTAGTTTGTATAATAATAATAATAGAGAGAGAGAGATTATATATATCGCGACACGCGCCCCCCCGCGGCACAGGCGCGACGGCGAAGCGCGCGTATTGTGATGAATAATCCTCATTATTATTATTATTATTCTCCCGAGCGTTCGCGATCGTAAAGACGCGAACGCACACGGGCGAGCTCTGTGTGTATGTTAGAATTTTTGGGTCGCACGCGCGAACGTCCGGACGCATATATCTCAACGCGCCAGACGCGCTGCGCGCGCATAAGGGCGTTTTACGGTTCACGATGAGAGAGAAACAACACATTATTGTTGTCATCGCACATCGTGAACAGAAAAGCCCCCAGTTCGGAACGTTCGTACCGAGACGAGTTCACGTGTGTAAAATTTGTTAACACATTCGCGATATCATATACGATTCCGCCCGGAATCTATAGAGTGCCTCACATAAAATATTATAAGAGCATATAAATATACTCTCACATTCGACGTGACGAACCACAAGACGCGTCCGAGCGCCGTCGGACCGTCACGCCGTTCAAATTTTCATTTCGTACAACGACCGTTTTATATATATATATACATATATTATATACCCGGAGACGTATAAAAACAACGATCCGTCGGTCCACACGCAGTTCATCCAATCATCAGTCAGTCGTCAGCAGAGGAATCGGCAACTCGCAACACACGCATAAAAACAAACACATACACACGTTCTCTCTTTTATATATGCATATATATATGTATATATGTATGTATGTATGTATGTTATGTGTATATATTATATATGTGTACGTACCTCAACCTCTCTACTGACTACTAAACTTAACTACTGACAACACACACTAACTACTATTATATATGAAATAAACTACAAAAACAGAGCAACTTACTTCACATTTTCAAATGGTTTTCTCTCGTCGTCGCCCCGCGCGCTCCGTCCGTTTGCTCGGACGTCGCGTCGCGTGACACATATGCGAAGCTTGAAAATCATGTGATCGGGCAATTCAATCACCGACATATGTGATATGTATATGTGCATACGTCATGCATGGGTGTCATGGTGGTCATCGTAAAGTTCCACTTCCAGCGTGGGCTGGATAGGGGGGTGTGATGTGTGGTGGGGGTTGAGCCTTTGGGGGGGGGGGTTGTCGGCAACGTACCCTGCCTGCCGGGTGGGTGTGGGTCGGGATGATGAAAAAATAAAACAAAAAATTGCAACAACCAATCACCAACCCCATGACACCCCCCCCCCCCCCCCCCCAACCCCATCACCAAGAATCTAAACGTAAATGTTTAGAGTGCACCCGACCCGACTCTGGCAGAATATATAAGGTCCCATTAAAATAGGTGGACAAACTTTTACAAATCATTCAGACCACCAAAATAAGGACAATGGTAAAAAAAAAAATAAGAAAAATGCATTTGATACTTTAAAAAAAAAAAAAAATCAGTTAGCGAAAATGCACTAAACATTTTGGTTACCCAATGCATAAACACATCCATGTCTGCTATCTCATAAATTCTGATTCTACGAAATAATGGTCCAGGCGCACGTGGCCATGTCACCACCCGCCGGTTTCATTGTCCAACTCATGCCATCTCACTCTAACATAGCCCTTCACCGCGGGGATGCCCGAGGCGAAGGGCCGCTGACGTAAAATATGACAAATTGACAATGAAGCCATTTCAGTTTTCGTCGCGCAACCGAGCCAACAGAACATGTTACATGAAAGTCTGCGTGTGTGTTGTTACGTAGTTATCACAATCGACAACAATGCCTTATTACGCGTACAGCAACCAAGAATACTTGGAAATGGTCCTGTGTTATCGTGAGTGCAACGAAAGCTTACGACAAGCCCAAATCCTTTATCAAGAAAGATTTGGAAGGCGGCCGAGCCTCGCCATAATCCTGAGAGCAGTACAGCGCCATCGTGAATGTGGCACCTTCATGCCACCAGCGGTTGACGCAGGAAGACCGCGCTATCCGGTGCGCCTTGAAGAAGACGTTTTAGATTTCTTTAGAATACACCCCACGGCGAGCACTGCCGATGCCGGTCGTGTATTCAACGTCAGCGATTTTTACGTGTGGAAGAAGCTCCTTCGTGATAAAGGCTACCACCCATATCATTGCACTCGTGTGCAAGAACTGAATTTTGTAGGTGGCTACTGCAACAACCCCAACGTCACATTCTCTGGACTGATGAATGTACTTTTACACGTGTTGGGTTATTTAACATACATAATTCCCATTACTGGACAACTATTAACCCAAATAAAGTGAGACCGGACTATTACCAAACACGGTTTAGTGTAAATGTGTGGGTAGGAGTGCTAGACAATAAAGTTTTAGGGCCTGTTTCTTAACCGTTTAAACAATAATACGTACATAGACTTGTTACGTAACGATGTTGAAACAATGTTAGAAGATGTACCCCTGGTAGTCTGGCGTGACCTCTACTTCCAGCATGATGGCGCGCCAGCACACTTCGCTAGAAACGTAAGAGACTATCTCAATTCTCGGTTCGGAGACCGGTGGATTGGTCGGGGTGGTCCTGTCCCGTGGCCTGCTAGGAGCCTGGACTTGACTCCGCTTGATTTTTATTTCTGGGGTCGTGCTAAAGATTTATTGTACGGTGAAAATGGACACTTAATAGCCAGCGTGAATGAGCTATGTACGCGAATCACCCTCGCATTTGAAACAATAAAAAGTGAAAGTGACACTCTTTTAATAGTGCAAAGAAATTAAACGCGCTCGCAAGTACATCGCTCAAAACGGTAGGCACGTTCAACAATGAATGTAATTACGTACCTATCCACCTATCGTCGTAGAGTAAGTAGTATTTATATTAATTATTGTAAATAGGGCTGATTCTAATTTTTAACCATGACTGATTCAGTGTTTTACTGTTATCGAACTTTAAATAAATAAAAAAGATTCATAACACTACATTGTATCCACTGCGCGCTTGTTTGTTTACAACTTTCTGCATTTGCTTTAATACTTTGATAACAGTTCAGCACGCAATTAGACAGTCCAAAGCCTGGTAAAGTGTGATGGGAAATTAGAATCTTTTCTTTTCGTACCTAGACGGTTCATAATCATGTGTTCAAGGAAAGTTTATTCACCCCCAATATTAGCCTGTTTTCAAATTGCGCGTCTTAGGTTATTTATTTTCGACTTTATTTTAAGGCTCACAATGTTGATTTTTGTTTGACACTGACAACCGCGCTGCGAAGCACCTCGCCATATGTGTCGGCCCTAACAGTACTGGCCGCCCGAGTGCAAGTACCTACCCATAAGGATGGGTTTATTCTAGAGTGCCGGCTGTGGTGCCGAACAATTTATTATTTTCGATCAAAATAAAATCACTTTAATCATTGTTTTTTTTGCTTGGATATCTTTGGTTAGACGTACTGAACGCTGTATTAAAATTTGTCCAACTATTTTAATGGGACCTTATATATGTATATATATGGGGTATGGGGGTGTGGGGGGGGGGGGGGTGAGTGGGGGTGGTGGTGGTGTAGTATTTGATTGGAATGTATTTGATTCATATTGGACGACGTATTAATGTTTCGATTAAATGTAGTATTACAAAAATATAATTATATAATATAATGTATGTATTAGGTATATCACAGGCTGTTCGTGTATTAAATCGAATTTAATTTCGTTTCGTTTCGTTCCGTTCGTGTATTAATCAATGTCCATATAATATTTTTTTA
The DNA here is from genome assembly GCA_949629135.1 of Eremobia ochroleuca. Lineage (NCBI taxonomy): Eukaryota > Metazoa > Arthropoda > Insecta > Lepidoptera > Noctuidae > Eremobia > Eremobia ochroleuca. The sequence continues at coordinate 150,256 of OX451409.1, forward strand.
TATACATAATATGTACATATATTATATATATATACATATATATAGCCCGGTGGTGTTTCGGGTGTTGTTGTCGCGCTGAGCTAGGGGACGGGCAGTCGCGTCGCGTTCGCGTATTAAAACGTGCGCGTGTCGCCAGTCGACCGACACCGTTCACAGGCTGTTCGTGTATTAAATCGAATTTAATTTAGTTTCGTTTCGTTTCGTTCCGTTCGTGTATTAAATTGGAAGGTTTGTTCGCGCCGCGCCAGCGACCGGGTAGGTTTTTTTTTTTTTTTTTTTTGTACTTTGTTATTTTCTGCGTAGGAAAAATTAGTCGTATGATCCTGTTCGTGTATTAATCAATGTCCATATAAAATATACATATATATATAATATATATATACATACACACACACACCCACCCCCCCCCCCCACGCACACATCTAATCTCGTCGTTTATTAACATACGGACTAGAAGCAAGTGAGTGAGTGAGTGAGTGAGTGAGTGAGTGAGTGAGTGAGTGAGTGAGTGAGTGAGTGACTTTAGACAACAACAATAGTATTATATTAATTTAATTTAATTAATATAATATTATTATCACATCATCATCATCGTCGTCATCATCGTCATCGTCATCGTCATCGTCCTCGGACGAATCACCTGGCGTAGGGCTGAGTCTCAACAGATCGCAGCACGACGCTGCTCTACCGAGCACAACACCCCGCCAGGAACGGAAGTCGTCTACAGACTATTCCGAGCCCCGACATCGAACTGAGGTAAATTCGGACCTTCGGAGCCGTGATGCACGCGTTAAACGGACAGCATCGATCTCCGCGATCCAAATGGGCTTCGACGTCGCACCTCACGTGGTGAAGCGCGACTAGTAAAGTCACATTGTTTAGAGCCTCCCGACTCTCGGGGCTCCACAGTGAGCATATCCTTGCCGGATTCGGCTAGGCTGGCTTCGGCCTTAGAGGCGTTCAGGCATAATCCCGCGGATGGTAGCTTCGCACCACCGGCCGCTCGGCCGAGTGCATGAACCAAATGTCCGAAACTGCGGTTCCTCTCGTACTGAGCAGTATTACTATCGCAACGACAAGCCATCAGTAGGGTAAAACTAACCTATAATATTTATTTATAATATTTATTTTTATTTATTCATAAGTTCACATAAGTATAAATTACATAGAAGTTACATCATTACAAAGTTACATATTAATATAAGGAAAATATTAACTATGCCTAAAATAAATCTAGTTTATCACTTATATATTATATTACTTAAAGGCCTACTGAATTTAAAAGCGACCTGCCTGATGTAGGTTTATTCAAACCTGTGTTTCAGGCCATCACTTGACAACGCTGAGTGCTTTAGTGGACTATTATGTTACTGAACATAGAGCTAGCATACATTATAATTTTATACATAATAATTTTATTTTTAAATAACAATTGACTTAACATTAATAAAATTATTGCATTACTTCTAGCAATTTTTCAGTGTCTGAGTAATTAAATGTCGCTAAGTATTCACTCAACATTTCACTACACTTTTTAAAATTTACACTATATATACTTAGAGACTTATTGATTTTATTATATAAGAAGGGACCTAAAAATACATAAAATTTATTTATGAAAGCATGTCTGGTCTGAGGCTTTGTGCAAACTAAGTCTTTTCTTCTCTTATCTATAGGTATTGGGATAAAAGGAAGTTTCCTATGCTGGTGCAGTACAATGTTCAATATAAATAGTTGACGCACGGTTAAAACCTTACATGCCGTGTAAAGCTCGTGTGTGGGAAATCTATATGGGCGAAAGGTGGCTACCTTAAGGATAGCTCTCTGCGCACGTTCTAATGGCAGAAGGATTGATTCAGCAACCTGTCTCACGACGGTCTAAACCCAGCTCACGTTCCCTTTTGATGGGTGAACAATCCAACGCTTGGCGAATTTTGCTTCGCAATGATAGGAAGAGCCGACATCGAAGGATCAAAAAGCAACGTCGCTATGAACGCTTGGCTGCCACAAGCCAGTTATCCCTGTGGTAACTTTTCTGGCACCTCTTGCTAAAAACTCTTTATACTAAAGGATCGATAGGCCGTGCTTTCGCAGTCCCTATGCGTACTGAACATCTGGATCAAGCCAGCTTTTGCCCTTTTGCTCCACGCGAGGTTTCTGTCCTCGCTGAGCTGGCCTTAGGACACCTGCGTTATTCTTTGACAGATGTACCGCCCCAGTCAAACTACCCGCCTGGCAGTGTCCTCGAACCGGATCACGCGGGAGTTGTACGGCGACGAGCGTTCCCGCCACGTCGCCACTCTGCACGCTTGGAACGAAACACCGTGCGCCCGCCGATATTATCGACCGCGCACCGCTTCCGCCCAACCGAGTAAGTAATGAAACAATGAAAGTAGTGGTTTTTCAGCGACGATCGCGCGAACGATCTCCCACTTATGCTACACCTCTCATGTCTCCTTACAATGCCAGACTAGAGTCAAGCTCAACAGGGTCTTCTTTCCCCGCTGATTCTCCCAAGCCCGTTCCCTTGGCTGTGGTTTCGCTAGATAGTAGATAGGGACACCCCCCTTTCTGATCTGGTCCTACCCGCCTTGCGGCATACGGACACAGTATGAGCCTTTATCTCGTACCCATCTGTATAATTCCCCTACTCCCCATTCTGGGGCATGCTACACCACGACACGTGACTTCGCGCGTGAGCAGACCATTTTACTTGGTTACCTTCCCAACTCAGCCTTAGTTTCCCTATTTATCATTGGCCTCCAGCTCCCTCCGTTTGCTGTGCCATTTATGTGCGAATGACCGCAGCCTTCGAAAACCCTCAGCGCTAGCGATCAGTTCCCTGTAGTGAACCGGACCAATGTCCTCCCTGTGCCAGTCCGCCAGCATAACCTCCCTGTCGACCTCGTACAGAGGGCAGTCCCACAGGACATGGTCGCGAGTTTCATCCGCCAGCCCACAGTAACACTCAGCAGTGTCGCACAGCGACATTGCGTGTAGGCGGCTTCTGAAACTCCCATGTCCTGTGAGGATCTGCGATATGACGTAGTCCGGTTCCACCCATCCCAGTGCCAGTCTATGCGCCACGTCTGGAAAGAAGGAGAAGAGTTCCCGTCCGTCTCTGGAAGATGACCACCGTTCCTGCCACTGAGCAACGACCTCCGCTCTCACCCTACCAATGGACACCTTGCGTTCCCCACCGACCAGTCCTGAACACTCCTGCGCGACTCGTCCTGCGCGGCAGACCTCCAGGTCGGCCGGAAGCACACCCGCCAGCACAGGCAACGCTGCGGTACTGACCGACCTGTATGCCTTCGTCAATAAAATTAGTGCTGGGCGCTGCGTGCGGAGCAGCGTACTCCGCACTACATATCTATCAACACTCCGCCACCATACGGCCGCAGCATATGTCAGAATCGCCACATAGGTCCCTGAAAACAGGACCTTTAGGGCTCTGTACCTGATGCCCCAGGAGGACGCCGAGACCCTCGACATCTTCCCGAAGGCGTTCACAGCCCGTTGGCCGGCCAAACTAGCATGCGGCACGTAGGAGCCCGCTTCGTCAATAACAACGCCCAGCACCTTGGCCTGCACCACGTTCGCGATCGAGGCACCGTTCATGCGAATTGTAGGGGGACGTTTAAATTTGCCCTTCAAGGTGAGGGTCTGCGACTTCGCAGCTGAAAACTGGAGACGGTTCCGTGTCCCCCAAGCGGACACCGCCTCTAGCGACGACTGAGCCTTACGCTCGATCGCCGCCCGACTCGGCGCCTCGATCACGATCGTAATGTCGTCCGCGTAAGCCACTGCCCCAACTCCCTCCGGCCATGGCAACCGCAGGATGTCATCGAGCAGGAGGTTCCAGAGTGTCGGTCCGAGAACAGATCCCTGGGGGCAGCCCATAGTGGACCGCTTCCATACCGCCTGGTCGCCCACGAACAGTCCGACTCGCCTGTTTGTGAAATAACTAACTAAAATGCTGTATATATTTGGCGGGCACCCGCCCTGCTTCGCCTTCGTCAGGACCATGGGCCACCAGGCGTTATCGAAGGCCCCCGATATATCCAATAAAATTACTTGAACATAGTTTTCCGAGGAGTTTGTCGCCCGGTCCAGGATCGCGTTAAGCGCCGTGACCGTCGACTTACCCCTCGAAAAACCATGTTGTGCCTCTGATATTCCCCGATGTAGGCAAGGAGCGCATGCAATTATGAGGCGTTCCAGTATTTTCCCCAAAATAGGGAGAAGTGTTATCGGTCTATACGCCTTGGGATCCGAGAGCGGTCGATCGTTGCCCTTTGGCAACACGACCAGCTTGCCCACCTTCCAGATATCGGGAAACACTCCCTCCGCTATACACGCGGAGTACATAAGGAGCATCTCCGCTCCGCTCACTCTCCACGCGTGTCGTATAATGCGGGCCGTCAGTCCGTCTAACCCCGGGGCAGTGTTGGGGAGATCCTTGATGATGCGTTCAAGTACCGCACCGCTGGGTGGGTCAGACTCCCGCCCCGTCGGTGAACACGCCGCCGCGAGCCTGACCTGCCGGTGATATGGCGTGTCTTTGCCGGGATCATCATCCGGGCACAAGATGCCAAGAAGGCCGGCTGCAGTACCCTCTGCTGTCGTCGAGTACGTTCCGTCAAGGAGTCTGATGCCTTGCATGACATTAGCGGGGGGGCGCACTCTGCCCGACGCGGCTCTGTATGCCAGCCCCCATGGGTCGTCGTTCCCAGATTCCGCAATGTCGCGAAAGTAGGCCACCTCTGTGTCACGCATTGCGGTCTTGTAGAGCGTTCTCGCTTCACGCAATGCGTCCAGCCTTTCTCCTTCCCTGGCATCACGTACCCTGCGTGCCTGCTGCCAGGCTCGCCGCGCGTGATACACCTTGCGGCGCAGTGACTCCAACTCTGAGGTCCACCACTCGTAGCCCCCAGCGTCTTTCCTCCCCCGTTTGCCAAGACAAGCTTCCGCTGCGGTGGTGACGATGTCCGAGTACTGGGAGCAGATTACATGTGCCGGCTTCCACGTCTGAAGCCTACCCATCCTATTGTGGAGCACATTGCGAAACCGCTCGTAATCCACCCCCTTCTCACGGAAAGACACCGTGGTGACGGCCTGCCGCTCAACCTGACGTGCCGTGCCCGCGGCGCCCATGCCAACCTCGAAGGTGATCAGCTGGTGGTCGCTGATGCTCGCACCCTCGTGCACCGTCCACTGCGACACTGTGAGCCCCCTGTTTGTTAGTGTCAAGTCCACATTGGACTGACCGTTTGGTCCGTGGAATGTGGGGGGTTGACCTTCCACATTGTGGATGACCAGTCCTCTTCCGAGGATGAGGCCCTCCATCTGGGTCCTCCTATATTCGGTGTCAGGTCCCCTACCCACATACTGCCTGCGCTCACAATGCCACAGTGGTGAGTGAGCGTTGCTGTCCACTGCTACCAGCACACAGTGTCCTGACAGTTGGTCCAGGACCCTCGTCAGTTTTTCTAGGTGGACTGCGATGTCGTGGCTGTACTGGCAGTACAAAGACACGACGTAAAAATCACTCTTCGTGGCTGTGTGGCTGACATGGGCCACCGCACAATGGTCGCCGCTCAGCTGTCCCAGGAACGTCAGTGCTATACCAGGGTTCATCACGAGGATACCCGCCTTCGACTCTGGCCCACACTGGTGAACCCTAGGGTCAGAGTATTGCTCCTGGACCAGCACAAGGTCGAGTCCCAGTGTCCCGGCAACAACTGGCAGCTCCACCGTGGCAGCTGTCGAGCCCTGGAGATTCAGCTGTCCCACCTTCAGTGTTACCTGACTAGGCATAGGAGGTCATACTGATCGCCTGCCTCTCCGCATACAAGCGCGCGGGGCAATCCAGTGCCGCCGTTTTGTGCGATCTTGCGTCCGGCCTCTTAAAGCGCTTGCACGTGGCACAACACTGCGACTCAGCCTGACACTCCTGCGCCCTGTGGCCGCTGTCCCCGCACCTACCGCAGGTCATCCCAGGTGCTCTGCAGTGCTTTTCGGGATGCCCATACTGCTGGCATTTGGAGCAGCACGTGACGCGGACAAAGTCGCAGACATCTACTGCGTCCCAGCCAACATACACCCTGCCCAGTCCCAGCAACTTTTCCCTTAGGGCCGCTGACACCTCGTAGACCAAGGTCGTGCTACGCCCCCCGAGCCGACCCTTCTTAAAGGCAAAGCTCGCCTCTCTGCGGAGCTTTTCAATGGGCCAGTCAGCGTCGTCCGCGAGGTTAACCCTATGCAGGTCCTGGATAACTTCCTCTGCCTCTGGGTTTCCGCTCAGGTTCCTGAAGGCCACGAGTGGTCTCCGGGACTTTGGGTCGGCAGTCCTCAGTGTGGATGGGGCAGCCGCTTTCAGCTTCTGGGCAGCCGCTGTCGACGCCGTTTGCACCACGACGCCCGCGTTGCCTACCCTACGCACCCCCTGGACTTGTATGCCCTCCTGCCCCGGCTGCACCTTGTCCCGCAGCTCCTTTAATGTTCCCTCTGAGGATTTAATTTCCTCAGTATTAGGGTAAAAGAGTACTGCGGGCCCACGCTGCTCCACCGCCATCGCGGCCTTGCCATTGGGCAGTTTAAGGACGGCTGCGTAGTCCATCCTACCGCTGAACGCCCCCCCCCCAAACGTGGTCCCTGCTGTTCCGGGCCCAGCTGTGGTTGCCACCCTAGCTGGGGCCGCACTGGCCTGCTGCAGTTCTATTGATGCGACTTTCAGTTTCATGGCAGTCACTCTATGCTCTGCCTCGGAAAGCCGCAAGTTCAGTGCCGCCACTACCGCCAGGATATCCTGGCCGAAGCCGGCGATCAGCCCCTTATCATGGATGTTCAATTTATTGGTGGCGTTAGCCACCCCGCTGATCCCCTTGACCGCCGAATAGACCTGCTCGATCAGAGCAATGCTGCTGCATGCCGCCAATCCTTCCTTCTCCGGTGTGCTGGATGCCTCTGGTGGACAATCCGCCGGAGGTGAATCCAGACAGACCAGCTGTGGAGGTGCCGTCCGTATTCCGCTGATTGGCGGTGCTGCTGTAGCTTTAGCGCTCTCCCTTCGCCGCATAGGACCCTGGGTCTCCTGAGGAGAGGTCAGCGGTCTCTTCTTCCCTGTCTGGGCAGGTGGAGTGACCGTTGCCGGCGGCATACACTCCTCCCTGATGGGGGGAATGGCCTCAGCAGCTGCACTAAAGCTTGAAGGAGGAGTCCGCAACAGGGACCTCCTAGGTGCAAAGCTTATGCCCTGGCGCAACTCCTCAAGGCACCGCAGCTCCTCTTCCCGTCTCGACACCTCGTCGTCAATGGCCTGCTGGATGGCAGACGGAGAGGCTTGGAACGCCTCCCCATCGTCGTCATCCGCCATACTTCGGCGCTCCGACCCTAACTCGCCCTACACTACCCTAAACCTAATAAAAATCTACAGTTTAAAATTTAAGTCTAAAAAACAATTTTTAAAAACAATTTTTTACCGACCCTAACTCGCCCTACACTACCCTAAACCTAACAGAAATCTGTAATCTAAAATATAAATCTAAAAACAATTTTAGGTGTTGGAGTCGTAGTAGAAATAATTAAATTTCTACCACTATCCGAAACCCAAAAGCTAACCATACACTGGCAACACTAAGTGTCGCACCCAACTGACACTGACAGATGACAGGCGACACCCGACAACTGGCAGATGACACTGACAGCCCACCCGAGAGTGGCACTGACAGATGACACTGACAAGCAGACGCCACCTGAAAGTGACACCGACAGATGACACTGACAGATGACGGCCGACAGTGACAGATGCCCCACCGCCCACTGACAGTGACAGCTTGCACCTGACGTCCGGGGATGACGCTGGCAGGCGTCAGTGTCAAACGTCACTCAAAGTGACAGTGACAGCTTACACCCGCCAGCGGCCACCACGCGGTCGTCCTAACCTATAAACCACGCGCTACCGCGTGCACCTAACCTAAAAATGAACACGTGGTCGGCGTGAATTTTAGCCTGTTCTGGTTGCACTAGGTCTTTCACAGTAATGAAAATAGCTGTCAACTGTACCTTACAGATCCTAGTCCAGATTGGGGTTTTCACCAACCACTGAATTACAGTGAGGCGTCCCCTCGGCACTGCACAATCACTACACTAAAAACACTGAAAAACACTAAAACTACTTAAATTAACACCGTGTCCATTTCACTCCCTACAATAACAGATGCAAGATCGTTCGTGTATTACTGAAAAGTAATAAAAAGCTGAAATTCAGCAACGACACTCGACAAAATCCAATAAATAAATTTATTAAAATTTTGCGGAGCTCTACCACACGTCCGTCCACTACCGTAGTCGCACGCGAAGTCCGCACAGCACAGTAGATAGGGACAGTGGGAATCTCGTTAATCCATTCATGCGCGTCACTAATTAGATGACGAGGCATTTGGCTATTTTAGCTCGAACAATTTGCCTTCGTCTATTAGTGACTATTTATAGTAATCATTATAGATTGTTGTGACAGGACTCCCACGTCCCCCTACCGTCACCAAACTGTCGAAATTACGCCGGTGGGATGTTAGGCGAGGTCGAAGATGTTACAAGAACTGAGTGTAGCCAACGGTGGGAGCTTCGACCCCTGGGCCCGGCGGCGGCCCGCAACACAGGAATCCGACCACTCGCTCCCCGACTCAGTCGATTCGGGTAGTTATGCGATTGAACCTTGTCCAGTTCATGTGCGAACCTCTCAAGACCATTGACGGTATGCTGGACAGCACTCCTTCATCGAGCCCGATGAACCTCTTCAGCTCCCTATAGGACGCCAGGCTCCACACACCTCTCCAGGACAAAGTGCAGGAGGTCGAGTGGACGCTCTCTTTACAAGGCAGTCCTAGTATATCCGCGACCTTCTCAACGAGCTCCACGTGATTCCCGTATTTATTACGTTTCTCACGATGAAGCTCATCGAGGGGCCGCTGACCCGAGACCACCTGCGCATCCACAATCACCCCCACACCATTCCTGGAGGCAATGATGTCGGGCTTTCTGAGACCCAATGCAGTCCTGACTTTCGGCTCCTCTACTACAGTCCACCCCTTGTCCAACATGGCAGAGCTGACGACGCCCGCTATGCAATTATGGCGTTCAATACGGCCGCCGTGTGTTCTGTGACACTGTTGGATGGTGTGCGCCGTCGTCTCCCTAACCATGCAACCTGCACGGCAGTTCAACTCTGACGCAACACCAGTCCTGCGCCCCCGTGTATTGCGTACTCGCGACGGGAGTGCATTAATATGAGTGTGCACGAACTGCACGAAGTCCCGGCCAGTGTACTGCATGCTTCGCTCCCGCATCCACTTCGTAGACGCAGGAACCCGTGGACATTCCCGTAACTCGAGTCCATCCACGGTAGCATGCAGGGCTTCACGCCAATACATCGCGGTTGTCCGCTCCCCAGACTTTGGATTTTCTGCAGTGAATTTCCGGAGTTGCTTGTCGGCCCACAGCAGCTTCCTTCGGATCCTTTCGGATCTGGCGGCGGCTCTAGCCACTGGCCATCGCGATAAGTCCAAGCGGCCGAACCTCTTTTTAATGAGGTCCGGCACACAAGTCCTCAGCGACGGGATCGCTAAGCCGCCGTCCGCGGTCGCCGCGTGGAAGTACCCGACAGGCACATCCTTCGGGAGACGAAGCCAGGTCCGAACTGCCCTCCGGATCTGGACGTCGAGCATTCTAAGTCTATCGTCCG